>CM034233.1:33881861-33911861 GCA_019916065.1 Vitellaria paradoxa | reverse complement strand
CTTTGCCCCGCTCAGGCATAGTACACCATCTTTCGGGTCCCGATAATCATGCTCACACTCGAACCCTTCTCAAAAGATCAAGGTCGGTCGGTGGTGCAAACCCACTACGACATCCCACCAATCAGCTTCCTTGCGCCTTACGGGTTTACTCACTCGTTGACTTACACACATGTCAGACTCCTTGGTCCGTGTTTCAAGACTGGCTGAATAGGGAGCCCACTGGCTAGTATTGGGAGCACGTAGATGCCGAAGCACGCCAGAGGCGCGCGCTGCTAGCCACAATTAAGGTGAAGGCATCTCCACGAGCTTTATGACTGCCCGGGCTTTGGCCTCTGCCCCAATCTACACCGGTCCACGCCCCGAGTCGATCGGTGGACCGGCTACCGCATTCTACATCCAACTGGGGTGCATTGCCGGCCCCCATCCGCTTCCTTCTCGACAATTTCAATCACTCTTTAACTCTCTTTTCAAAGTCCTTTTCATCTTTCCCTCACGGTACTTGTTTGCTATTGGTTTCTCGCCCATATTTAGCCTTAGACGGAATTTACCGCCCAATTGGGGTTGCATTCCCAAATAACTCGACTCGTCGACAGTGCCTCGTGGTGCGACAGGGTTCGGGCACGACGAGGCTCTCACCCTCTCTAGCGCCCCCTTCCAGGGGACTTGGGCCCGGTCCGCTGCTGAGGACGCTTCTCCAGACTACAATTCGAATAGCGAGGCCGTACGATTTTCAAGCTGGGCTATTCCCGGTTCGCTCGCCGTTATTAAGGGAATCCTTGTAAGTTTCATTTCCTCCGCTTATTGATATGCTTAAACTCAACAGGTAATCCCGCCTGACCTGGGGTCGCGGTCAAGGCTCCATGGAAACGGTGCTTCAAGGTCAAAAACAAAACAACCCCGGGGGTCAAGACGTGGATGACATGACGCAAGGGTATCACATCCACCACTTGCCGTGACGTTTGTCGCCCGAGACTTATATTTACGCCGACTGTGCACTAGCGCACACGAGGGACCAAAATCCTACCCATCGACCCAAGAACCCTTTGTGGGCACAAGGTGGAAGGCGACGCGATGCGAGACGCCTAGGCAGGTGTGCCCTCGGCCTAATGGCTTTAGGCATAACTTGCGTTCAAAGACTCGATGGTTCACGGGATTCTGCAATTCACACCAACTATTTCATTTCGCTACGTTCTTCATCAATGTGAGAGCCGAGATATCTGTTGCCGAGAGTCGTTATGTTCATGAAAAGATGCAGCTAGCCCCCGTAACTTCACACTCGTGAACGAGAGCAGGGGGTGCTTCTCTTGTTAAAGTTCCTTAACGCAATTCGCATCGGGGTTAGAGTTTTTAGCTGAGGCAACGCAATTCAGGAATGCACCTAACGAGGGGCACAAGGACCCCCGGTGGTTGCTATACAAGTTCGTGGGTTATTCTGCTTGGCAGGTTTTGACAATGATCCTTCCACAGGTTCACTTACAGAAACTTTGTTACGACTTCTCATTCGTCTAAATGATAAGGTTTAGTGGACTTCTTGCGACGTCGCCAGCAGCGAACCATCCATGTCACCTCGATCCGAACACTTCACTAGACCATTCAATCGGTAGAAACGATGGGCGGTGTGTATAAAGGGCAGGGACGTAGTCAACACGAGCTGATGACTCGTGCTTACTAGGAATTCCTCGTTGAAGACCAACAATTGCAATGATCTATCCCTATCACGATGAAATTTCAAAGATTACCCGGGCCTATCGGCCAAGGCTATAGACTTGTTAAATACATCAGTGTAGCATGTGTGCAGGCCAGAACATCTAAGGGCATCTCAGACTTGTTATTGTCTCAAACTTCCGTGGCCTGAAAGGCCATAGTCCCTCTAAGAAGCTAGCTGTAGAGGGTCACCTCCACATAGCTAGTTAGCAGGCTGAGGTCTCGTTTGTTAAAGGAATTAACCAGACAAATTGCTCCACCAACTAAGAACAGCCATGCACCACCACCCATAGAATCAAGAAAGAGCTCTCAGTCAAAAAGGTTACGTTTGAGAGAGAAGCTCTCAGTGGAGATATCATGGAGGACCACGGTTTCTTCTGAATCTTCGCTGCTTAACCTTGCTAGAAGCTGTTTTAATCTACCTTTAATCTGTTCTTGGTCTCTTTATTGGTCTCGGCTGGTCGTTCAATAGCTGATAAGAAGTTACTGTAATTCCTAGTGAGAATCGCGACTGGGTGGGTTTGCAAGAGCTAATTGTTGATCTGGTTTCCTGGGTAAAATACAGCTGTTCAAGGATCGATTAAGGTTTCAGATTCTTGCTGTGACCTTTTTGTTGCCCTGATTTTGTGCTCCATCATCTGATTAAGTTGAGGGTAGAGTGCTACAGTAATTCATGTGCAGGAATTTGAAGTTCTCAGGCGCAAGAAGGAGGTAAACCTCCTTTTCATCAAGAAAAATGATATGTGTAGCCCTAATTACAAAGCTTTAGTCAGGTTTCATTTTTCTCATTTGATTTTAGAATTGTTCTTTAGTCCTAAGTGACATCCTGGTTGTGCCCTAAATTGGTATGCCTGTAATGGGCAAGAATAAAAATAATAGTAAGAATTTTGTGTCTGATGCCTTAAAAACTAAGGAGAATAGAAATGTTGGAGGTGATTCTGATAAGAAATCGTATGAAAATTCACTGGTTTCTTCCAGGAAGCTGAACCTTCCTTCTAGTGCAGCTGCAGTATTGGAGATGTTAGACAAAGATGACCAAGGAACTAATATTGAAAGGAACGACTCTATGGAGGATGATATAGAAATAGAATCAGACTCAACATCATGTAGCTTAGGCAATCAGGATACCACTAAAGACATGGCAGTGCAAGGGAGTGATGCAGAATTAGCATCCCTAGTCCCTGAATCTGGAAACAATGAAACTGAGGCTAATATAAACTAGCAGGATAGGCCTAAGGCTAAGCCAACATTTGCTAGCCTTTTTGCTGGAAATAGAAAGCCCACTAAAGGCTCTAAGCTGGAAAGATTTGCAAAGATAGAGGGCCCGATTGTAATTGAAGAAAGTGAAGTGCAAAAGAATGGGAACCTTTGGAAATTTTGCTTGCTTGGTTATTTTGGTGGTAGATTTCCAGGGAAGCAAGCCTTGCAGCAAATTGTAGACTCCTAGAAAGTGCAGACCACCATCCACTATCACAACAGTCAGTGGATAATCTTTGAATTTGAGAGTGAAGATTAGCAATTGAATGTACTTGAAAATGGACCCTATCTTGCTTTTGGTAGGCCATTATTGCTTAAGATTATGCCATAATATTTTAGTTTTCAGAATGAAGAAATCAATACTTTTCCTATTTGGACTCAACTACGTAATCTTCCCTTAGATTTATGGAGTTCCTCTGTGTTAAGTAAAATTTGCTCCCAATTGGGGAAGCCTATTTACAAGGACAAGATGATTGCACAAAAGGACAGAGCATCCTTTGCACGATGCTTAGTTGAGGTAGACATGGCCAAGGAATTAACTTATATGGTTATGATGAAATAGCCCAATGGGGATGTTTTGGAACAACCTTTCTTCTATGAGAATCTTCCGAAATTTTGTTCTCATTGTAAGGCTATAGGCCATTTACTAACAGGCTACAAAGTTAAAGAAAAGATTTAGGAAAAACAGAATTCAATGGCCAGTTCTAAACCACCAAAAATGCAGCAACAGGTCACAGAAGCTGGATCTACTCTAGCAGTTAGTACTGCAACAATACAGGGATGTAGCAGCAACCTTCTTGGTCAGAATGTAGTTTATGAAGTTTCTGCAGTTACAGTTGAAACAACACCTCCTAAATTTGTTCCAGATGCTGGGGTAGAGCAGCAGCCACCCCAGCGAGTGAAACTCAGCAAGTGGTAGATCAACAGTGTGTTCCTGGTTGTGATTAAGGTGTCCCTAAGTAGAGGGCTGGGAAGGCTATTGCTGTGGGTCGACAAGTAGAACTAAATTCAGATGGACTTAAGAAAAAGAACATTGAAGGGGAGCTACAAAGCAAAGCTAATCAGGGTGATGAGAAAATAAAAGGATCTTTATATTTAATCCAACAAGGTTTCCCACTTCAAAAAATCAACACAACCCCAACCCGTGGAGAGGCAATGATTCGGTTTTGAGGGAAGGGACAAGCCAAGGAACCAACTCACAATAGAAACAAAGTTCTAAGGTAACTTGATTATCAAAGATAAAATAGTCAATTGGCTAAAATGACTAAGTCCAAGTTCTTTCAAGAAGCAAGGAAGAAAAGTCTCTCAAATTGATTTTTCAAATCTGAAAAATTACATCCTAATTACCTTGGTGGCCGGCCACCTTGCTTATAAAACAAATACTTCAATCTTGGAACATCCCTCCAAGAATAGGAAAGGCCAAAAGACAAGCTTAAATGGCATTAACTCAAAAAGGCCCTCATTGGCTAGCAATTAGGGCATTCATTGCATCAGTTCATTAACTCCAAATCAATTAAAACATGCATTAAATAAGGTCTTAAATACAAAACAATAAAAGACTGAAATGGGCTTGACTCTTGACATGGTAGACTTGAGACTTCATCTTTGGCCGAATAAGAGGCCACCATGTGGCTGCCACCTAGCCTTTAACTAATCTCCATTTGGCAATCCCCTTTGTCCACTTGGCAAAGAACTAGGCACTTGAATTCTTCTCTTTGACCGATTGCTTCCTCTTGTCCAAAAGCTTCCATGATCAAACTTTGGAGTTCCTTTGCTTTGGCTCTAGTTATGGGACCTTGATAGCTTAATGATGGAGCTCCTTCATCATCCCCCCTCTTGAGAAAAATTCGACCTCGAATTTGGCCCTGCACCAAAATAGGGAGAAAGATCAATGACATTAAAAGTGTTACTTACTCCATACTCACTTGGCAAGTCAATCTTGTAAGCATTAGGATTAATGCGTTCCAAGACTTTAAAAGGTCCATCTCCTCTAGGTTGCAACTTGGATTTCCTTTGTTGAGGAAACCTTTCCTTCCTCAAGTGCACCCATACTAAGTCACCTGGTTCAAACAAAATTGCCTTTCTGCCTTTGTTAGCATGAGATGCATAAGATTGATTTTTCTTTTCAATATGCAACCTAGCTTGTGCATGGATTTTCTTCACAAATTCGGCCTTGTTTTTACAATCAAGAGAAACAATGTGTTTAATAGGTAAAGGTGACAAGTCCAAGGGAGTGAGTGGATTAAATCCATATACAATCTGAAAAGGAGAAAATCCACTAGAGGAATGTACCACTCTATTGTATGCAAATTCAATATAAGGTATTAGTTCCTCCCAAGACTTCAAATTCTTCTTAACAAAAGTTCTCAATAGTGTAGACAAAGTCCTATTTACCACTTCAGTTTGACCATCGGTTTGGGGATGGCAAGTGGTAGAAAACAACAATTTTGTCCCTAATTTTCCCCAAAGGATTCTCCAAAAATGACTCAAAAACTTTACATCCCTATCACTAACAATAGTTTGAGGAATGCCATGCAATCTAACAATTTCCCTAAAGAACAAATTGGCCACATAAGTAGCATCACCGGTTTTCTTACATGGGACAAAATGAGCCATCTTAGAGAATCTATCGACTACCACAAAAATGGAATCATGTCCCCTTGATGACCTAGGCAACCCTAAAATAAAATCCATAGACAAGTCTTCCCAAGGGTGTTTAGGTATGGGCAATGGTGTGTATAGTCCATGTGGCATCACCTTAGACTTGGCCCTTTTGCAAGTTTCACATCTAGCACAAAACCTCTCAACATCTTTTTGCATATGAGGCCAAAAGAAATGTTCCTTAAGTACATCTAAAGTTTTTGCAACCCCAAAATGCCCCATGAGACCACCACTATGACTTTCATGCACTAACAAATCTCTTAAAGAACTCTTTGGCACACACAATCTGTTTTCCCTAAACAAATACCCTTCATGCCTAAAGTATTTTTGAAATGCAATGTTCTCACATGCCTTATAAACTTGTGAAAAATCAGAATCATGCTCATACAATTCCTTAACAAGTTCAAAACCTAGCAATTTAGAGTCAAGAGTGTTAAGGAGAGTATACCTTCTTGAGAGTGCATCGGCCATAATGTTCTCTTTACCTTGTTTGTATTGTACCACATATGGAAATGACTCAATGAACTCGACCCACCTAGCATGCCTCTTGTTCAGCTTTCCTTGGCCCTTGAGATGCCGCAAAGCTTGATGATCGGTGTGAATTATGAACTCCTTCGGCCACAAGTAGTGCTGCCATGTCTCCAAAGATCTCACCAATGCATAGAGCTCCTTGTCATATGTTGAATAGTTCAAGGTTGCCCCATTTAGCTTCTCACTAAAGTATGCAATAGGCTTCCTCTCCTACATCAAAATAGCACCAATTCCTTTCCCGGAGGCATCACATTCAATTTCAAAAGCTTTGGTAAAATCGGGCAATACAAGTAAAGGAGCAGAACACAACTTTGTTTTCAACATGTTAAATGCATCCTCATGTTCATCACCCCATACAAATGGAACATTCTTCTTTACCAATTCATTCAAAGGGGCGGCTAGGCTACTAAAATTAGGCACAAACCTACGATAAAAGCTAGCAAGCCCATGAAAACTCCTTACTTCACTCACATTGGAAGGTCTCGGCCATTCCCTAATGGCTTTCACCTTCTCGTCATCTACTTCAATCCCTTTACTACTAACAACAAATCCTAGGAAAACAAGTCTTTCCATGCAAAAACAACACTTCTTGAAATTAGCATACAACTTTTCCTTCCTTAAAACATCAAAAACACTTCTCAAATGTTGCAAATGATCATTCATGCTTTTGCTATAAATCAGAATGTCATCAAAGTAAACAACAACAAACTTTCCAATAAAAGATCTCAACACATGGTTCATCAATCTCATGAAAGTACTAGGTGCATTTGTGAGCCCAAATGGCATCACAAGCCATTCATATAAACCATACTTGGTCTTAAACGCTGTTTTCCATTCATCACCTTCTTTCATCCTAATTTGATGATAACCACTCTTAAGATCAATTTTAGAAAATATGCAAGCACCATGAAGTTCATCAAGCATATCATCCAATCTAGGAATAGGATACCTGTATTTCACGGTGATCTTGTTGATAGCACGGCAATCAACGCACATTCGAAAAGTCCCATCTTTCTTTGGCACCAAAAGAACAGGTACGGCACATGGACTCATGCTCTCCTTCACATACCCCTTGGCTAGCAATTCTTCTACTTGCCTTTGAAGTTCCTTGCTCTCCTCGGGATTGCTCCTATAAGCTGGTCGGTTTGGAATTTGAGCTCCAGGCACAAAATCGATTTGATGCTCAATCCCCCTTAATGGTGGCAAACCCGATGGCACTTCCTCGGGAAAGATATCCTCATATTCCTGCAAAAGAGAAGTAGCAACACTAGGGAGAGAAAAATCATTGTTAGGATTAGAATATAAGGACTCCTTATACATAAGAAGGTATAAGGGCCTCATGTCATGCAATGCCTCTCTCATTTCTTTCTTTCCAACAAACAAAGTCATTTTTCCCTCT
The DNA here is from genome assembly GCA_019916065.1 of Vitellaria paradoxa. Classification (NCBI taxonomy): domain Eukaryota; kingdom Viridiplantae; phylum Streptophyta; class Magnoliopsida; order Ericales; family Sapotaceae; genus Vitellaria; species Vitellaria paradoxa. Next base: position 33,904,309 of record CM034233.1, on the reverse strand, counting down.
TCTTTTTCTTTTATACTAGACTTCTCTCCTTTTTCTTTCATTCTCTCATTTTCCTCTTTTGTCTCTCTTTTTGTTTCTCCACTCTTTTCTTTCCTCTCTTTTCCCTCAGCTTTTTTTGAATAACTCTCTACCTCACTTGATTTTCCCTCAAGTGCTCTCATAATCCTCACTTGATCCTCATGAGCTTGAGTAGGACTCAGAGGGTTTAGAGTGTATGATCGGCCTTCCTTCACCAAAGTATACTTATTCTTCCTTCCATCATGAGTCACACTCCTATCATATTGCCAAGGACGCCCTAATAATATGTGAGTAGCAACCATAGGCACAACATCATACAATACCTCATCCTCATACTTTCCTATGGTGAATGGAACCACAACCTATTTGGTTACTTTCAATTTATTGCATTCATTCAACCATTGTAGTCCATATGGCTTTGGATGCTTCCTACACACCAATCCCAATTTGTTCACAAGATGAGAGCTCACCACATTGCAACAACTTCCACTATCAATGATCATGCTACACAATTTGTTGCTCACGGCACACCTTGTATGGAAAATGTTTTCTCTTTGAATTGCATCCCCATCTTCCAATCCCACTTGTGCACTTAAAGCCCTCATGGTTATCATAGGATAAGTCAACCCAACCATAGCATCTTGCTCTCCCATCTCCAATTCCTCTTCTTCACCAATTTCGGCCAGATTTGGGGTCTCCTCTTCCTCATCCTCATCTCCACTCTCTAGACCTCCATCTTCCCTCATATACATCACCCTTTGGTTTGGACATTGATTTGCATAATGTCCATGCCCCAAACACTTGAAACACTTAACTTCTCTAGCTCTAGTAGGACCCCCCTTCTTTTCTTTCTCTTCTATTTTTCCTTTTCCTTTCCATTCTTCTTTTCCCTTCAAATCCTCCCTTTTCTGTTTTGGTAGATCCTTCTCATTCCTCTCTAGCTTTCCATAATTCGGCCTCCATGGACTTTTTGTGGTTGAGAAATTCGGCCCACTTCCATTCTTCAAAGATTTCTTCATTCTCAATTGTCTTTCCACCTTAATGGCAATGTGCACCATTTCGGTTATGGTATGGTAGGAATGTAATTCCACCACATGGGCTATTTCCATGTTCAAACCAGCCAAGAACCTTGCCATGGTGGCTTCCATAGGTTCCTCCAATTGAGTTCTCGCCAATGCCATCTCCATAGCCTTGAAATATTCTTCCACACTTCTACCCCCTTGTGACAACCTTTGCAACCTTTGATACAGCTCCTTAAAATAATGTTGGGGAACAAACCTTTCCCTCATGACTTCTTTCATGGCTTCCCAAGTGGTAAAGGTTCTAAGGCCAAGATTTCTCCTCCTAACCAACATTTGATCCCACCATATGATTGCATAATCTTTGAACTCCACAGCTGCAAGTTTGACTTTCTTTTCTTCCGAATAGTTGTGGCACTCAAAGATGAGTTCAACTTGCCTTTCCCACTCCAAGTACAAATCTGGATTTTCCTTTCCATGGAAGGAAGGAATCGTTATCTTAATGCTTCCCACATTTGAATCAACCCTTTCTTCAATTCCTTCCCCATTTCCATAGTCCCAATTCCTATAATTTCTACCCATTCTTCTTCCTCCAAATCCTCTACCTCTAGGTGGCCGAAACCCCCTACCCCTTGGATTATGGAAGTGTAACTCATTTTCTTCTTCAACAAATTCATTCCCCCATTCTTCTTCATTAAATTCTTCTTCCCCAATATTCTCAATTCTTGCTTCCTCATTTCTGCCCACATTTTGGCCGAAACCCATTATAAGCATTCCATTTCCTCTTCCTCCTCCATTACCTTCCACATTTGGTGATCTGTCTCTACTACCCTTATCCCTAGTATCTTCCTTATCCTTTGCCTCCAACTTCTTAATCCTATCCAGCAAGGTGGTCATCACAAAGTTATTTCGGTCCATTTGTTGCCTTAAAGCTTCAAGCAACATTTTATCATCTCCATTCGGTCCATCCTTACTACTACCACTGGTTTCTTGTCCTTTAGACATGTTTAAGGCTGCAAGAAAGAAAACGTTAGTAGAAAATGGCTCACCCTCTCAAGTGTTTCACTCAAGTAATGGCTTTTCTCTCCAATACTCTCACTCTCTTGCCTTTTACCTCTCAATTCTCTTCCTTTTGCTTACCTTTCAAGAACTAGGGCAGAGTGTCTTTCAACCCAATTTGAAAATATATCAATGAAAATCATAGGGATTAGGAAGAAATGGATTTGCAAATTTAACACAACTAGTTACCTAGTTATGGCTTCATTAAACCAAACAGACCTTAAGATGGCACGAGTTTGGTATCCACCAACAATAGTGTTCAGATTTGCAAGAAAGAAGAAGAAGATAACTTTAGAATTAAAGGAAAACAAATATATAGAGGTAAAACCCTTGAAAACCAGATTGGAATCCCCCCAATATGATGTTAACAATCCCAAAAGACTCAAAGGACAGATTGCTCACTGTTTTGCAACAAACTTCAAGTTTAGAGCTCAATTCGGCTAGCTCTTAGTTCTCCAATCAAACCAACGAATTTCAAGCTGAAAGTTGGTGGTTTATTGCTATTTATTATGGAGATAAAGAGGGTAAAATTTGGGAATTTTCTGGGTTGTTTTGGTGGACGAACTGATTTGCCCCCTTTTTTTTCCAGAATTTTCTTTTCTTTTCTGATTCTTTTTTTTTATATATATATAGTTCAATATCCCCCACAAGATAGTTCAACCCCTTTGCAACAACTCAGCAAACACAAAGAAAGATGAAAGAATCTCCCCTTGGCCGAAAGCCTTGAGGAGAAAACAAAAAGTTGGAAGATGAAGAGTTGAAATGGAGAAAACAACTTATCAAAAAAAAAGAAATGGAGAAAACACACCTTGTTAGGATGATCAAGCTCTGATACCAAATGATGAGAAAATAAAAGGATCTTTATATTTAATCCAACAAGGTTTCCCACTTCAAAAAATCAACACAACCCCAACCCGTGGAGAGGCAATGATTCGGTTTTGAGGGAAGGGACAAGCCAAGGAACCAACTCACAATAGAAACAAAGTTCTAAGGTAACTTGATTATCAAAGATAAAATAATCAATTGGCTAAAATGACTAAGTCCAAGTTCTTTCAAGAAGCAAGGAAGAAAAGTCTCTCAAATTGATTTTTCAAATCTAAAAAATTACATCCTAATTACCTTGGTGGCCGGCCACCTTGCTTATAAAACAAATACTTCAATCTTGGAACATCCCTCCAAGAATAGGAAAGGCCAAAAGACAAGCTTAAATGGCATTAACTCAAAAAGGCCCTCATTGGCTAGCAATTAGGGCATTCATTGCATCAGTTCATTAACTCCAAATCAATTAAAACATGCATTAAATAAGGTCTTAAATACAAAACAATAAAACACTGAAATGGGCTTGACTCTTGACATGGTAGACTTGAGACTTCATCTTTGGCCGAATAAGAGGCCACCATGTGGCTGCCACCTAGCCTTTAACTAATCTCCATTTGGCAATCCCCTTTGTCCACTTGGCAAAGAACTAGGCACTTGAATTCTTCTCTTTGACCGATTGCTTCCTCTTGTCCAAAAGCTTCCATGATCAAACTTTGGAGTTTCTTTGCTTTGGCTCTAGTTATGGGACCTTGATAGCTTAATGATGGAGCTCCTTCATCACAGGGGAGTAAAGGTGATCTTCCACCTTTAGATGGGAAAAAAAAGAAGGTGAAGAAGCAGAATTTGAACCCAGGTGCTGCAAGTTCTCACTTAGTGGTTTGTGCTAATTTGGGGGATAATTCCTCCAACCAAACCTAACAATGATAGTATCTTTTTGGAACATTAGGGGTCTTAATAAGTCCTTAAAGCAGAATGCAATTTTGGACCACTTAAGAAAGAATAAAATAGTGTTTATGGGTATTTTGGAGACTAAACTAAAGCAGTAAAGAATATAAAGGAGATTATGAGACATAGATTTCGAAATTGGCAGGTGGCTGATAATTTTCAACATAATCCTAATGGTAGGATTCTAATCCTTTAGAAAGAGGATAGAATTGATTTGGAAGTTGTTGAAGTGTCTGAACAGGTCATTCACTGCCTGGCCACTTGCAAAGTCACTACTACAAAGTTTTGTATCAGCTTTGCTTTTGCTTACAATGCGATTTTGGGTAGAAGACCTCTGTGGGAAAATCTCTGTAAGTTCAACAGTGCATTGGAGCTTCCTTGGCTTCTTTTGGGAGATTTCAACAATGTACTAAATGGAAGGGAAAAGTGCAATGGACTGCCAATGACTACATATGGAATCCATGATTTTCAGCAATGTTGCAATGAATTAAATGTCTCAGACATAAGGTCCACTGGTGCTTATCTAACGTGGACTAATAATACAGTGTGGAGCAAGCTTGATAGAGCTATGATTAATGCCACTTGGACTCAACTAGGATTAAGTGCTCAAGCTTATTTTGGTTTTCTAGGTAAATATTCTGCCCACTCTCCTTGTGTTGTTTCTCTATTTGGTGCTAATAATTTTGGTGCTAGACCCTTCAAAATTTTCAACACGTGGACTCAACACGAGGAGTTTTTGGAGGTGGTTGGTAACCATTGGAATATTGGAGTAGTGGGCACAGCCATGTTCCAATTATGTAAAAAATTGAAAGCTTTGAAGGAGCCTTTAAAGACACTAAACAGAAGGCACTTTAGTCATATATGAGTAAGGGCTTTAGTAGCAGAAGAGGAGCTGATGGTAGTTCAGAAAGAATTACATGACCATCCAATGGACATTGCTCTTCAAAGTAAAATGGCAAAATTAAAATTGAAGGCATTTTGTCTAGCTGAAGCTGAAAGGAGTTTCTGTTCTCAATTGAGCAAAGCTAAGTACTTGAGGAATAGTGACCAAGGCACTAAATTCTTTCATGACTTGATTAAAAGAAACAGGGCTAGAAACTAGATTGTGTCTCTTACACAGGCAGATGGATCAAGCATAAATTCATTCTAGCAGGTTATACAATTATTTGTGGAGTATTACAAAAATTTGCTGGGAACCAAAGTGCAATGTGCAAGATACAATGTTGATGTTCTATAGGAATGTATACTAGTGAAGGATGAGCAAGCTCAGTCCCTAATACAACCTGTCTCAGATTAGGAAATTCAGGCAGCTTTTTTTGGAATAGGGGTTGATAAGGCACTTGGGCTGGATGATTTTTCTTCCTGCTTTTACAAAAAGGCATGGAGTATTGTGAAAAAGGATGTGTGTGCAGCTGTTAAGGAATTCTTTACATTTGGTAAACTCTTGAAGCAAATAAATCATGCAGTGATTGCATTGGTGCCTAAATCCTCTAATGCCACTAAGGTTGAGGAATTTAGACCTATTGCTTGCTGCAATGTCATTTATAAGGTTATATCCAAGATTATTACTTCAAGATTGTCTCATATATTAGAAGACTTGATAGATCCAACTCAATCAGCTTTTGTCCCCAACAGAAGCATGGTTGAAACTATTTATATGGTCTAAGAGCTACTGCAAAATTATTGCTGGAGCAGGATTTCTCCAAGATGTATCTTGAAAGTGGATCTTAGAAAGGCATATAACACAGTCAATTGGGCATTTGTGAAAAATATCCTTACAGGATTTGGCTTCCCATATTTGTTTGTGGAATGGATTATGCAATGCCTTTCCACTACATCGTACTCGTTATCCATAAATGGGTCAATGCATGGGTTCTTTAAAAAGGGAACAGGGTCTTAGGCAAGGGGATCCCATTTCTCCCCTCCTATTCACACTTTGCTTGGAGTACCTTTCAAGATTATTGAAACGTCTAAAGGAAAATCCTGATTTCAATTTTCATCCTAAATGTGTTGCAATGAAACTAACTCACTTGGCCTTTGCAGATAATCTTATTTTATTTTCCAGAGGTGATGTGCTATTAGTGAGGTTGATCATGGATTGCTTAAAATAGTTTGGGGAGTGCTCAGGTCTATGTATGAATGCTAGTAAATCTAATCTATTTGCAGCAGGGGTTTGCAGAGAAGATTTGTTGAGATCAAGAACATCACAGTATTCAACTTGGGCAGATTTCCTTTTAGATATCTAGGGATTCCAGTAGCAGCTTCTAAACTAACTATTGAACAGTTTGACCCTTTATTGTCAAGAATTTCTGATCAAATTTCAATCTGGCCAAGAGCTACATTATCCTATGCTGGAAGGAGTGAACTTATAAGATCAGTGCTGCAGGGTGTTGAATGCTTTTGGCTATCAGTCCTGCCAATTCCAGTAGGAGTTAGAGACAAAGTAATCAGATTATGCAGAAACTTTTTGTGGGGAGGAAAAGCTTATGTTTTAAAAAAACCCTTAGTTGCTTGGATGGTTATTTGTAAGCCGAAGACAGAATGAGGGCTAGGCTTCTTTGATATACATGCTTGGAACTATGCTCTTCTCTCCAAGTATATATGGAATATTCAAGAGAACAGTGTACCTTTTTGGGTCAAATGGGTGCACTAGTTCTACTTAAAGGGGGCTTCTTTTTGGGAATTCATTCTAAGAAAACAGGATTCTCACTTAATTAGATTGCTATGCCAGATTCGGGACAGAATAATTGAAAGGGAAGGTTCAATTGCTGCAGCTAAGGCAAGGATGATCCAGTGGATTGATCAGGGCTAGTTCAGTGCAAGGAAAAGCTATGAATACTTTAGGCCTAAAGGCGTAACACTCTATTGGCCAAAGCTAGTCTGGCATCACTCATTACAACCAAAACACTCTTTTATTTTATGGCTGGGACTTAAAGGCAGATTGCTTACAGGTGATAAAATGACTGAGTATGTAGAAAATACTGCTTGCTACTTGTGTGGTGCTGATGTGGAGACATTAGAACACTTATTCTTCAAATGCCAAATTGTCATTGAAATATGGACTGAGATTAAAAGCTGGCTGGGTCTTACTTGAGCACTAACATCTCTTAAAGCTACAGCTAAATGGCTATTGAAAGAAGCAAGGGGCATGGGCATTAAAGCAATTGCAAAGAAAGTGGGTGTTTCCTATACAGTTTATTGCATTTAGGAGACCAGAAATGCTAGGTTGTTTGAAAGGAAAGGAGTAATTCCTCAGAGCATTATCAGACACATCAAGATTCAAGCATACAGGATCCTTCATGCGTCTTTCCCTAACTTAAGAGAACTGTGAAGGGGTTGTATTCTTGTTGCTATTTTGTGGTGCTTTTTGTTCACTTCATGTGTAATTTGGTATTTCATATTTAATGTATGCATGAGCCATGTTGGCTTCTTGTAACTTTATTTGGTATGGCTTTTGATGTATAATCTTTTGATGCTCATGGATATACCTAGAGCATTGTACATTCTTTTGATCTATAAAACTTTATTTATTGATAAAAAAAAAATAAGAAAGAGCTCTCAGTTTGTTAATCCTTACTATATCTAGACCTTGTAAGTTTCCCCGTGTTGAGTCAAATTAAGCCCCAGGCACCACTCCTGGTGGTGCCTTTCCATCAATTCCTTTAAGTTTTAGCCTTACAACCGTACTCTCGCTGGAACCCAAAAAACTTTGATTTCTCATAAGGTGCCAGTGGAGTCCTAAAAAAACATCGACTGATCCTTGGTCGGCATCGTTTATGGTTAAGACTAGGATGGTATCTGATCGTCTTCGAGCCCCCAACTTTCATTCTTGATTAATGAAAACATCCTTAGCAAATGCTTTCGCAGTTGTTCACCTTTCATAAATCCAAGAATTTCACCTCTGGCTATGAAATACAAATGCCCCCGACTATTCATGTTAATCATTACTCCGATCCCGAAGGCCAACGTAATAGGATTAAAATCCTATGATGTTATCCCATGCTAATGTATCCAGAGCATAGGCTTATTTTGAGCACTCTAATTTCTTTAAAGTAATAGCGCCGGAGGCACGACCCGACCAATTAAGGCCAAGAGTGCATCACTGATAGAAAGGATGAGACAATCAGTGCACACCTAAGGGCGGACCGGTCGACCCACCCTAAAGTCCAACTACGAGCTTTTTAACTGCAACAACTTAAATATACGCTATTGGAGCTGCAATTATGTGGCTGCTGGCACAGACTTACCCTCCAATGGATTCTTGTTAAGGGATTTAGATTGTACTCATTCCAATTACCAGACTCAATGAGCTTGGTATTGTTATTTATTGTCACTACCTCCTCGTGTTAGGATTGGGTAATTTGTGCACCTGCTGCCTTCCTTGGATGTGGTAGACGTTTCTCAGGCTCCCTATCCGGATTCGAACCTTAATTCTCTATCACCCGTCACCACCATAGAAGGCCACTATCTTACTATCAAAAGTTGATAGGACAGAAATTTTAATGATGCGTCGCTAGCATAAAGGCCGTGCGATCCGTCGAGTTATCATGAATCATCAGAGCAACGGGAGAAGCCCGCGTTGACCTTTTATCTAATAAATGCACTACTTCCAGAAGTCAGGACCCTCGATGGTTGCTGCACAAGTTCATGGGTTGTTCTGCTTGGCAAGTTTCGACAATGATCCTTTCGCAGGTTCACCTATGGAAACCTTGTTACGACTTCTCTTTCCTCTAAATGATAAGGTTTAGTGGACTCATCGCGACGTCGCCGGCAATGAACCGCCCACGTCGCCGCGATCCGAACACTTCATCGGACCATTCAATTGGTAGGAGCGACAGGTGGTGTGTACAAAGGGTAGGGACGTAGTCAACATGAGTTGATGACTCGTGCTTACTAGGAATTACTCGTTGAAGACCAACAATTGCAATGATCTATCCCCATCACGATGAAATTTCAAAGATTACCCGAGCCTGTCGGCCAAGGCTATAGACTCGTTGAATACATCAGTGTAGCGCGTGTGTGGCCTAGAACATCTATGGGCATCACAGACCTGTTATTGCCTCAAACTTCCGTGGCCTGAAAGGCCATAATCCCTCTAAGAAGCTAGTTCTGGAGGGTCACCTCTAGATAGCTAGTTAGCAGGCTGAGGTCTTGTTCGTTAACAGAATTAACCAGACAAATCACTCCACCAACTAAGAATGGCCATGCACCACCACCCATAGAATCAAGAAAGAGCTCCCCAACCCCAGAAGAAAGAGCTCTCAGTTAAGAAAGAGCTCTTAGTCAGTTATGAGTTAGAGAGAGAAGCTCTCAAGTTGTGATCCACGAAAGCCACGGTTTCCACTGAATCTCAGCTGCTCATCCACTTGTAATCTGATCAAAGATCTCTCTTCTACTCCTGATTCATGCTCGTTTGGGATAGAAGCTGGTAATACGTGTTTGCAAGCGGGAGAGGTGTTTTGTGATCTGGTGAGCAGGTCGTGACTGGCCTTCAATTGGATTTGCAGGTGAAGTGGGTTGATTTGACTACAGTAATTTGCTGTTCTGGTGATTTGAAACCCCCTGATCATCTCTCTAAGTATTGCACTAGGTTTTATGACTGCTGCTGGCTACAGTAAAATCTGGGTTGATTTTGAAATTCTCTTGTGCGGGATATTTGGTAGAGGACCAGTTTGAATCTTCAATTCAGGTAATTTACTCTTCAATTGAGTTGCTGAAGAGTAGATTTGTCTAGTTGTGAAGGTTCAATTTGAGTGTTTATGGGTGAAGACCAATCCGATTGCTACAACCCGAGTGAACAGTAGTGTTCTTTTACTCTGTCAAGAAGATGGGAAAAGGAACCAAGAAGAATCGAGAGAGTGGTCACTTGTAGAGTCATTCAAACAAAAATAAGGTGAATTTGAAAGAAATTCTGAAAGAAAACCAAAATGAATTGAAAACTAAGCAATTGGGCAAAGCTATTGCTCCGAGTAGTGAGGAGCAGTCAGGAGAATCTTTAGATTATGAAACTCATTCAGATTTAGTCTCAAAGTCTTTGGGTGATGATGACACTCTGGAAAAATCTCCCTTAGAACAATCTGCTGACAGTGAGAAGGTTTCAATGGTGCTAGAGACTGCACCTATGGCTGATACTACAAGGAGCAAAGAAGAAGCTACAACAAAGAAGAAGCCTTCCTTTACTAGTCTGTTTGCAGGTAACAGGCAAGTTGCAAATGGTACTAAGCTACAACAGATGGAGGTTGATGAAGGACCTGTGAGAATTTGTAATTTAGACTTGGATGGAGAGAATTATGGTTGGAATCATTGCCTGGTAGGCTATTTTACTGGATGGTTTCCAAGGAAGACAGCCCTACAGCAGATCACTTCCTCTTGGAAAGTCAAGGTAGCTATTCATTTTCATAGCAGTGGTTGGATAATCTTCAAATTTGAGGATGAAAGTAGCCAGGCTAAGGTTTTACAAGAGGGCTCTTACATAGTGTTTGGCAGGCCACTTCTCCTTAAATTAATGCCTACGTTTTTTAGGTTTGATAATGAGGAGTTGAGCAAGTTTCCAGTATGGGTCCAACTGAGGAACTTGCCATTAGAGCTGTGGTCCCAAATGGCTTTGAGCAGGTTGTGTTCAAGAAACCTGTATACACGAATCAACTAACAGCCTCAAAAGCTAGGATCTCTTATGCAAGAATCTTGGTGAAGGTGGATGTAGCAAAAGAAGTTGTGAGATCCTTTGACATTTTGTTTTCCAATGGGGAAACAATGACACAGGAAGTCTTCTATGAGAGCCTCCCCCAGTTCTGCTCTCTTTGCAAGAAGGTAGGTCATTCATTAAAGACCTGTAAAGTTCAATCAGAGGTAGATAAGAATAAGGGTGTAGCTAGAGATACAAACGGAAATGGAATTGATGAAGCAGGGGCCAAGGGCAAGTCTAGTGTAGAGGACATTCCAAAGGATGAAAGGCAATAAGACAAAGAAACCCAGGGGCCTCAGGCCAACTTGGTACAACAGAAACACTCTACTAAACGCCAAAAGAATGCTAAAGTTTCGAAAGCAGGCAGCTCCTGCACAATTCCTCAAAGTTCTGGAAGGGATGACCAGCAAGTGAGTAAAACAGCAAAAGTAAAAGTGATGACTAGTCAAGGAACCCAAGCTGGAAATGAAGTTGTGGATCCAGATGGATTTGCTTAAGTTAGAAAACATAAAAGCAAACAAAAGGTGAAAAATAGAGATAAGGAGCAGATTATTCTTAGCTCTAGTATAGGTGTGGGGGGTGACTCATTCTCAAATCCTGCCCAATGATAATTTCCTGCTGGAATATCAAGTGCTTTAATAACCCTTTGAAACATAAGGGAATGTTAAGCTACCTGAAAAAGAATTATATAGACATTATGTCTATAATAGATACACAGCTGAAGCAGATTACCGTAAGAGAAGCTGTCCTGAAGAAGTTTCCTAGGTGGAAAACTACTGATAAGTTTCAACAACACTTGTTTGTAGAATTTTAGTGCTCTGGAATCCTGCCAAGGTGCATTTGGAGATGTTATGTTGTTCTGAACAAGTAATTCACTGTCAGATTTCCTGCTTAATTACCTCAAAGAAATTCATTGTCAGCTTTGTTTATGCCTACAACACTCTGGTTGGCAGAAGACTCATTTGGGATAACTTGATGCAATTTAATGTTAATTTAAATCTGCTATGGCTAATCATGGGAGATTTTAATAATTTGTTGGATGTTGATGAAAGGGTGAATGGAAGACCTGTTACAGGTTATGAGATTAGGGACTTTGTGCAGTGTTATAGGATCAAAGGGTTTAGTGACCTTAGATTCATAGGCTCTTTTCTTACATGGACTAATAACTCTACTCGGAGTAAATTAGACAGAGCCATGATTAATGACAGATGGAGGCAGGAAGAACTGAAAGCTTTTGCTAATTTTGGGCTGCCGGGAATGCTCTCAGACCATGCTCACTGCATAGTTTCAGTCCTTAAGAAGGATCAGTCCTTAGCCAGACCTTTCAAATTTTTTAATATGTGGTCCTAGCATGAAAATTTCATGACAATAGTCCATCAGGCCTGGAGTAAGTTTTATAGGGGCAGCAGAATGTACATTTTTTGTAAAAAACTGTAGTCCTTGAAGATCCCTTTAAAAGAACTTAATAAAAAACACTTCAGCCACATCTTAGCTACAGCTGAAGCAGCCGAGAGTAAACTCCTAAGATTGTAGAAGACTCTACATGATGATCCTAGTAACTCAGCACTTCAAGCTCAGATGGCAGCTGCAAATAAGGAAGCTCTAAAGCTAGCTGAAGTTGACAGATGCTTTTGTGATCAATTGGCTAAAGCTAGATATCTTAAGAATAGTGATAGAGGTACAAGTTACTTTCACCAATTGATTAAAAGGAATAAAGAAAGAAACCAGGTCGCTGTTTTAACACTAGAAGATGGTACAGTCACCACCTTATAAAAACAAGTCTATGAAACATTTGTGGAGTACTACCAGCAACTGCTAGGAAACAGGGGGTGCAGATCTCTTCTTGATGGAACTGTGATTGAAGAGTGGTAGGTTGTTAGTGAAGAGCAGGGGCAGAAACTCATTCAAATGGTTACTAGAGAAGAAATCAAAGCTGCTCTATTTTCAATTGGGGAAGATAAGGCACTAGGCCCGGATGGTTTCTCTTCAGGGTTCTTTAAAAAAGCTTGGAGCATAGTTGGAGAGGATTTCAGTCAGGCTGCTATGGAATTCTTTAATTAAGGGCAGATGCTAAAACAGTTGAATCACACTTTGATAGTTCTTATCGCCAAGACTGCAAAGGCTTCTAAAGTGGGAGACTTCAGGCCTATCTCGTGCTGTAATGTTATCTATAAGGTTATCTCTAAAATCCTAAATTCTAGGATCCTCTCTATCCTGGAATTCTTGGTAGATAAAGACCGTCAGCTTTCGTCCCGGCAAGAAGCATGGCAGAGAATGTCTTCCTAGTTCAGGAGCTGCTAAGGCAATACACCTAGAAAAGGATTTCTCTAAGATGCATGATGAAGATCAACCTAAAGAAAGCTTATGACACAGTGGAATGAGAATTTATTCAAGATCTCCTCCAAGCCTATGGGATGCCAGAGAAGTTTATAGGGTGGATTATGCAGTGTATATCCACTACCTCTTTCTCTCTCTCCATTAATGGATCACTACATGGGTTCTTCAAAGGTCAAAGGGGGTTGAGGCAGGGGATCCCCTATCTTCATCACTTTTTGCATTAAATATGGAGTACCTATTAAGAAGCCTGGCCAAATTGAAGAGCAATGAGGATTTTAACTTTCATCCTAAGTGTAAGGCATTAGGGATAAACCATCTGATTTATGCAAATGACTTGATTCTTTTTTCTAGAGGGGACGTCTTCTTTGTGTCCTTAATTATGGATAAACTTCTACAATTTGGTAGCACTTTAGGGTTAAAGGCCAATTTGGAGAAGTCATGCTTATTTGCAGCAGGGATTAAAAATGATGAACTAGAGGAGATGAAAGCTGTGACATGTTTAAAGAGTGGTAGCTTTCCATTTAGATACCTTGGAATCCCTTTGGTTGCTTCTAAATTGTCTATTGCACAGTATAACCCCTTTGTAAACAAAATCACTGATTACATTATCTCGTGGGTAGGAAACACCCTTTCCTACGCTGGTAGGATGGAATTGGTGAAGTCAGTTCTATAGGGGGTTGAATGCTTTTGGTTGTCCACCTTCCCTGTTCCAGAAGCAGTAAAGCTCAAAGTCTCCAACCTTTACAGGAACTTCTTGGGGGGTGGGAAGAGCTTTCTATACAAGACTCCCTTAGTCAGCTAGAAAACTGCTTGCTTGCCAAAGAAAGAAGGTGGACTGGGATTAAAGTGCTTGAAGACCTAGAACAAGGCTCTGTTATTCAAGCTCCTTTGGGATATCCACTCCAAAAAGGATTCCCTGTGGGTTCTATGGGTACACCACTTCTATTTCAAGTCTACTTCCTTGTGGAATTATCAAGTAAAGAAACAGCACTCTCCCCTACTGAAGATGCTACTAAAAATCAGAGATGAGTTAATTTGCAAGGAAGGTTCTTCTCAAGCTGCACAGCAACAATTGCAGGGCTGGCTATTTCATGGAAAGTTGAACACCAAGAAGGCTTATGAGTACTTTAGAGCCAAAGGACAACTGAACAAAGGGGCTAAGGTCATCTGGAATAGTTTTATTCTGCCAAAACATGCATTCAACTTGTGGCTGGCAATAAAACAGAAGCTGAAGACAAGAGATAGAAGTCCAGCAGTTCTTGCTGAGAACACCCACCCCCTTATATATGCATTTTGAGCCTTCTCCGGGGTGTTAGGAGGGGACACTGCTTATGGCCGAGGAGTCATAATGGGCATTGGGGCATAACAGCCCTCCCCGTGGCCTTTCGGGCAAACACACCGCCCTCGTGGCACCATGATGGACAAGCCCAAGGGCTTGCCATGCCTCTTTGCCTTCCGCTTTGACACCGATGGGCTTGGCTAATGCTCCTTAGCAATGGGCATAACATGCCCCATTAACAGATGTGCTGCCCCTGCCAAACTTTCCACCTGACAATGTCTTCCACCCAGATCGACCTGTCGAGGCAGGCCTTCGGTCCAAAAAATAGGGGCAGTGCCCTGCCTCTGATTCATGGAATAAGTAAAATAACATTAAAGGTAGTGGTATTTCACTTTCGCTGTTTTCGGCTCTCACTTATCCTACACCTCTCAAGTCATTTCACAAAGTCGAACCACAGTCAAGCTCAACAGGGTCTTCTTTCCCCGCTGATTTTGCCAAGCCTATTCCCTTGGCTATGGTCTCACTGGATAGTAGACAGGGACAGTGGGAATCTCATTAATCCATTCATGCGCGTCACTAATTAGATGACGAGGCATTTGGCTACCTTAAGAGAGTCATAGTTACTCCCGCCATTTACTTGCGCTTGGTTGAATTTCTTCACTCTGGCATTTAGAGCACTTGGCAGAAATCACATTGCGTGAGCATCCGCAGGGACCATCGCAATGCTTTATTTTAATTAAACAGTCTGATTCCTATTGTTCGTACCAGTTTTGAGTTGATTGTTCAACGCCTAGAAAAGGCCCCGTGAGGAGCCGTTCCCAGTTCGTCCACCGGCCAGCACGCGGTGACCCGCTTTCGCTGCAGGAGCAGCTTGAGTAGTCCACCGGTAGCCGACAGGTTGGGGACTGGGACCCCCGTGCCCAGCCCTCAGAGCCAATCATTTTCCTAAAGTTACAGATCCATTTTGCTGACTTCCCTTGCCTACATTGTTCCATCGACTAGAGGCTGTTCAGCTTAGAGACCTGATGCGGTTATGAGTACGATAGGGCATGGGAGGCACTCGGTCCTCTGGATTTTCAAGGGTCGCCGGGGGCACACCGGAAACCACGCAAATTATGATGCTATTCCAGTCGCTGGACCCTACCTCTGGCTGAGTCGTTTCCAGGGTGGGCAGGCTATTAAATAGAAAAAATAACTCTTCTCGAGGCCCCTACCGACGTCTCCGGACTCCCTAACATTGCCGTCAGCCGCGATGTCCCAGTTCAGGAATTTTAACCCGATTCTCTTTTGATCCTCGCACTGAATGCACTCTCTATCGAGCTTCCCCCGACTCTTAGGATCGACTAACCTGTGTGCAAGTGCCGTTCACATGGAACCTTTCCCCTCTTTGGCCTTTAAAGTTCTCATTTGAATATTTGCTACTACCACCAAGATCCGCACCAACGGCCACTCTGCTTGGGCTCGCGCCCAAGGTTTTGTAGTGACTGCTGCGCTCTCCTACTCATTGGGGCCTGGCACTTGCCCCGACAATCGGATATAAGTCGCGCGCTTCAGCGCCATTTATTTTCGGGGCTAGTTGATTCGACAGGTGAGTTGTTACACAATCTTTAGTGAATTTTGACTTCCATGACCACCGTTCTGCTGTCTTAATTGACCAACACCTTCTGTGGGTTCTAGGTTAGCGCACAGTTGGGCACCGTAACCCGAATTTCAGTTCATCTCGTATCGCCAGTTCTGCTTACCAAAAATGGCCCACTTGGAGCTCTCGATTCCGTGGCATGGCTCAACAGGGCAGCCGCACCGTCCCACCTATTTAAAGTTTGAGAATAGGTCGAGGGCGTTGCGCCCCCGATGCCTCTAATCATTGGTTTTACCCAATAGAACTCACACTCGAGCTTCTGCCATCTTGAGGGAAACTTTGCAGGGAACTAGCTACTAGATGGTTTGATTAGTCTTTTGCCCTTATACCTAAGTTAGACGAATGATTGCACGTCAGTAGCACTGCAGGCCTCCACCAGAGTTTTCTCTGGCTTCGCCCCGCTCAGGCATAGTTTACCATCTTTCGGGTCCCAACAAGCATGCTCACACTCGAATCCTTCTCAAAAGATCAAGGTTGGTCGGTGATGCAAACC
Source organism: Vitellaria paradoxa (assembly GCA_019916065.1). Taxonomy (NCBI): domain Eukaryota; kingdom Viridiplantae; phylum Streptophyta; class Magnoliopsida; order Ericales; family Sapotaceae; genus Vitellaria; species Vitellaria paradoxa. Next base: position 33,888,016 of record CM034233.1, on the reverse strand, counting down.
CATTGGGGTATCTCACCAATCAGCTTCCTTGTGCCTTACAGGTTTACTCACCCGTTGACTCGCACACATGTCAGACTCCTTGGTTCGTGTTTCAAGACGGGTCGAATGGGGAGCCCACTGACTGGTGCTGGGAGCGTGCAGATGCCGAAGCACACTAGAGGCACACGCTGCCAACCATAATCGAGGCGAAGGCATCTCCATGAGCTTTACGACTGCCCGGGCTTTGGCCTCCACCCCAATCCGCACTGGTCCACGCCCCGAGTCGATCGGCGGACCGGCTACCGCCGTTCCACATCCGACTGGGGGGCATCCCCAACCACCATCCGCTTCTCTCCCAACAATTTTAAGCACTCTTTGACTCTTTTTTCAAAGTCCTTTTCATCTTTCCCTCGCGGTACTTGTTTGTTATCGGTCTCTCGCCTATATTTAGCCTTGGATGGAATTTACCGCCCGATTAGGGCTACATTCCCAAACAACCCGACTCGTCGACAGTGCCTTATGGTGCGACAGGGTCTGGGCATGACGGGGCTTTCACCCTCTCTTGTGCCTCCTTCCAAGGGACTTGGGCCCGGTCCGCCGCTGAGAACGCTTCTCCAGGCTACAATTTGAATGACGAGGCCGTACTATTTTCAAGCTGGGCTATTCCCAGTTTGCTCGCCGTTACTAAGGGAATCCTTGTAAGTTTCTTTTCCTCCGCCTATTGATATGCTTAAACTCAGCAGGTAATCCCACCTGACCTGGGGTCGCGGTCAAAGCTCCATGGAAACGGTGCTTCAGGGTCAAAAACAAAACAACCGGGGGGTCAAGATGTGCGCGACATGACGCAAGGGTATCACATCCACCACCCACCGTGACGTTTATTGCCCGGGACTTATATTTACGTCAACCGCGCACTAGTGCACACGTGGGGCCAAAATCCCCCCATCAACCCAAGAACCATTTGCGTGCATAGGGTGGAGGGCGACGCGATATGAGACGCCTAGGCAGGCGTGCCCTGGGCCTAATGGCTTTAGGCGCAACTTGCGTTCAAAGACTCGATGGTTCATGGGATTTAGCAATTCGCACCAAGTATTGCATTTCGCTACGTTCTTCATCGATGCAAGACACGAGATATCTGTTGCCGAGAGTCGTTATGTTCATGAAAAGATGCAGCTAGCCCCCGTAACTTCACACTCGCGAACGAGAGCAGAGGGTGCTCCTGTTGTTAACGTTCCTTAACGCAATTCATGTCGGGTTTAGAGTTTTTAGCCGAGGCAACGGAATTCAGGAGCGCACCTAGCGAGGGGCACAAGGACCTCCGGTGGTTGCTATACAAGTTCGCGGGTTGTTCTGCTTGGCAGGTTTCGACAATGATCCTTTTGCAGGTTCACCTACGGAATCCTTGTTACCACTTATCCTTCCTCTAAATGATAAGGTTCAGTGGACATCTCGCGGCTTCACCGGCAGCGAACCGTCCACGTCATCGCGATCCAAACACTTCACCGGACCATTCAATCGGTAGGAACGACGGGCGATGTGTACAAAGGGCAGGGACGTAGTCAACGCGAGCTGATGACTTGTGCTTACTAGGAATTACTCATTGAAGACCAACAATTGCAATGATCTATCCCCATCATGATAAAATTTCAAAGATTACTTGGGCCTATCGGCTAAGGCTATAGACTCATTGAATATATCAGAGTAGCGCGCGTGCAACCCAGAACATCTAAGGGCATCACAGACCTGTTATTGCCTCAAATTTCCATGGCCTGAAAGGCCATAGTCCCTCTAAGAAGCTAGCTGTGGAAGGTCACCTCCACATAGCTAGTTAGCAGGCTGAGGTCTCGTTTGTTAAAGGAATTAACCAGACAAATTGTTCCACCAACTAAGAACGGCCATGCACCACCACCCATAGAATTAAGAAAGAGCTTTTAGTTAATCAAGAAAGAGCTCTCAGTCAAAAAGGTTGTGTTTGAAAGAGAAGCTCTCGGTGGAGATATCATGGAGGACCACGGTTTCTTCTGAATCTTCGTAGCTCAACCTTGTTGGAAGCTGCTTTAATTTGTTCTTGGTCTCCTTATTGGTCTTGGCTGGTCGTTCAATAGCTGATAAGAAGTTATTGTAATTCTTGGTGAGTATCGCGACTGGGTGGGTTTGCAAGAGCTGATTGTTGATTTGGTTTCCTGGGTGAAATACAGCTGTTCAAGGATCGATTAAGGTTTCAGATTCCTGCTGTGACCTTTTTGTTGCCCTGATTTTGTGCTCCATCATCTGATTAAGTTAAGGGTAGAGTGCTACAGTAATTCAGGTGTAGGAATTTGAAGTTCTCAGGCGCAGGAAGGAGGTAAACCTCCTTTTCATCAAGAAAAAAGGATATGTGTAGCCCTAATTACAGAGCTTTAGCCAGGTTTCATTTTTCTCATTTGATTTTAGAATTGTTCTTTAGTCCTAAGCGACGTCCTGGTTGTGCCCTAAACTGGTATGCCCGTAATAGGCAAGAACAAAAATAACAGTAAGAATTATGTGTCTGATGCCTTAAAAACTAAGGACAATAGAAATGTTGGAGGTGATTCTGATAAGAAATTGTATGAAAATTCACTGGTTTCTTCCAGGAAGCTGAACCTTCCTTCTAGTTCAGCTGCAGTATTGGAGATGTTAGACAAAGATGACCAAGGAACTAATATTGAAAGGAATGACTCTATGGAGGATGATATAGAAATAGAATCAGACTCAACATCCTATAGCTTAGGTGAGTAGGATACCTCTAAAGACATGGCAGTGCAAGGGAATGATACAGAATTAGCATCCTTAGTCCCTGAATCTAGAAAGAATGAAACTGAGGCTAATATAAACCAGCAGGATAAGCCTATGGCTAAGCCAACATTTTCTAGCCTTTTTGCTGGAAATAGAAAGCCCACTAAAGGCTTTAAACTGGAAAGGTTTGCAAAGGTAGAGGGCCCGATTGTAATTGAAGAAAGTAAAGTGCAAAAAAATAGGAACCTTTGGAAATTCTGCTTGGTTGGTTATTTTGGTGGTAGATTTCCAGGGAAGCAAGCCTTGAAAAAAATTGTATATTTTGGTGGTAGATTTCCAGGGAAGCAAGCCTTGAAAAAAATTGTAGACTCCTGGAAAGTGCAGACCACCATCCACTATCACAACAATGGGTGGATAATCTTTCAATTTGAGAGTGAAGATTAGCAATTGAATGTACTTGAAAATGGACCCTATCTTGCTTTTGGTAGGCCATTATTGCTTAAGATTATGCCACAGTATTTTAGTTTTCAGAATGAAGAAATTAGTACTTTTCCTATTTGGATTCAACTACGTAATCTTCCCTTAGATTTATGGAGTTCTTCTGTGTTAAGTAAAATTTGCTCCCAATTGGGGAAGCCTATTTACATAGACAAGATGACTGCACAAAAGGACAAAGTATCCTTTGCAAGATGCTTAGTTGAGATAGACATGGCCAAGGAATTAACTTATATGGTTATGATGAAATTGCCCAATGGGGATGTTTTGGAACAACCTGTTTTCTGTAAGAATCTTCCAAAATTTTGTTCTCATTGTAAGGCTATAGGCTGTTCACTAACAGGTTGCAAAGTTAAAGAAAAGATTTAGGAAAAACAGAATTCAATGGCCAGTTCTAAACCACCAAAAGTGCAGCAACAGGTCACAGAAGTTGGCTCTACTCCAGCAGTTAGTACTGCTGCAGTACAGGGATGTAGCAGCAACCTTCTTGATCAGAATATAGTTCATGAAGTTTCCGTAGTTGCAGCTGAAACAACACCTCCTGAATTTGTTCTAGATACTATGGCAGAGCAGCAGCCTATGGTCCAAATGGGTGAAACTTAGCAAGTGGCAGATCAATAGTTTGTTCCTGGTTGTGATCAAGGTGTCCCTAAGCAGAGGGCTGGGAAGGCTATTGCTGTGGGTCGGCAAGTAGAACTAAATTCAGATGGACTTAAGAAAAAGAACATTGAAGGGAAGCAACAAAGAAAAGTTAATCAGGGGAGTAAAGGTAATCTTCCACCTTTAGATGGGAAAAAGAAGAAGGTGAAGAAGCAGAATTTGAACCCAGGTGCTGCAAGTTCTCACTCAGTGGTTTGTGCTAATTTGGGGGATAATTCCTCCAACCAAACCTAACAATGATAGTATCTTTTTGGAACATTAGGGGTCTTAATAAGTCCCTGAAGCAGAATGCAAATTTGGACCACTTAAGGAAGAATAAAATAGTGGTTATGGGTATTTTGGAGACTAGACTAAAGCAGCAAAGAATATAAAGGAGATTGTGAGACATATATTTTGAAATTGGCAGGTGGCTGATAATTTTCAACATAATCCTAATGGTAGGATTTTAATCCTTTAGAAAGAGGATAGAATTGATTTGAAAGTTGTTAAAGTGTATGAATAGGTCATTCACTGCCTGGCCACTTGCAAAGTTAGTACTACAAAGTTTTGTATCAGCTTTGTTTTTGCTTACAACACAATTTTGGGTAGAAGACCTCTGTGGGAAAATCCCTGTAAGTTCAATAGTGCATTGGAGCTTCCTTGGCTTTTTTTGGGAGATTTCAACAATGTGCTAAATGGAAGGGAAAAGTGCAATGGATTACCAGTGACTACATATGAAATCCATGATTTTCAGCAATGTTGCAATGAATTAAATGTCTCAAACATAAGGTCCACTGGTGTTTATCTAGTGTGGACTAATAATACAGTGTGGAGCAAGCTTGATAGAGCTATGATTAATGCCACTTGGACTCAACAAGGATTAAGTGCTCAAGCTCATTTTGGTTTTCCAGGTAAATATTCTAACCACTCTTCTTGTGTTGTTTCTCTATTTGGTGCTAATAATTTTGGTGCTAGACCCTTCAAATTTTTCAATATGTGGACTCAACACGAGGAGTTTTTGGAGTTGGTTGGTAACCATTGGAATATTGGAGTAGAGGGCACAACCATGTTCCAATTATGTAAAAAATTGAAAGCTTTGAAGGAGCCTTTAAAGACACTAAACAGGAGGCACTTTAGTCATATATGAGTAAGGGCTTTAGTAGCAGAGGAAGGCCTGATGGCAGCTTAGAAAGAATTACATGACCATTCAATGGACATTGCTCTTCAAAGTAAAATGGCAAAATTAAAATTGAAGGCATTTCGTCTAGCTGAAGCTGAAAGGAGTTTCTGTTCTCAATTGAGCAAAGCTAAGTACTTGAGGAATAGTGACCAAGGCACTAAATTCTTTCATGACTTGATTAAAAGAAACAGGGCTAGAAACTAGATTGTGCCTCTTACACAGGCAGATGGATCAAGCACAAATTCATTCTAGCAGGTTATACAATTATTTGTGGAGTATTACAAAAATTTGCTAGGAACCAAAGTGTAATGTGCAAGATACAATGTTGATGTTCTGCAGGAAGGTATACTAGTAAAGGATGAGCAAGCTCAGTTCCTAATACAACCTGTCTCAGATCAGGAAATTCAGTCAGCTTTTTTTGGAATAGGGGATGATAAGGCACCTGGGCCGGATGGTTTTTCTTCCTGCTTTTACAAGAAGGCATGATGTATTGTGAAAAAGGATGTGTGTGCAACTGTTAAGGAATTCTTTACATCTGGGAAACTCTTGAAGCAAATAAATCATGCAGTGATTGCATTGGTGCCTAAATCCTCTAATGCCACTAAGGTTGAGGAATTTAGACCTATTGCTTACTGCAATGTCATTTATAAGGTTATATCCAAGATTATTACTTCAAGATTGTCTCCTATATTAGAAGACTTGATAGATCCAGCTCAATCAGCTTTTGTCCCTAACAGAAGCATGGTTGAAACTATTTATATGGTCCAAGAGCTACTGCAGAATTATTGCTGGAGCAGGATTTCCCCAAGCTGCATCTTGAAAGTGGATCTTAGAAAGGCATATGACACAGTCAATTGGGCATTTGTGAAAGATATCCTTACAGGATTTAGGTTCCCATATTTGTTCGTGGAATGGATTATGCAATGCCTTTCCACTACATCGTATTCGTTATCCATAAATGGGTCAATGCATGGGTTCTTTAAAAGGGAACAAGGTCTTAGGCAAGGGGATCCCATTTCTCCTCTCCTATTCACACTTTGCTTGGAAAACCTTTCAGGATTATTGAAACATCTAAAGGAAAATCCTGATTTCAATTTTCATCCTAAAT
>CM034233.1:33871861-33876861 GCA_019916065.1 Vitellaria paradoxa | reverse complement strand
GGCGCTAAAAGAATGCTAAAGTTCCGAAAGCAGGCAGCTCCCGCACAATTCCTCAAAGTTCTGGAAGGGATGACCAGTAAGTGGGTAAAATAGCAAAAGTAAAAGTGATGACTAGTCAAGTAACCCAAGTTGGAAATGAAGTTGTGGATCCAGATGGATTTGCTCAAGTTAGAAAACATAAAAGCAAACAAAAGGTGAAAAATAAAGATAAGGAGAAGATTATTCTTAGCTCTAGTGCAGGTGTGGGGGGTGACTCTTCCTCAAATCCTGCCCAATAAAAATTTCCTGTTGGAATATCAGGGGCTTTAATAACCCCTTGAAACATAAGGGAATGTTAAGCCACCTGAAAATGAATAACATAGACATTATGTCTATAATAGATACATAGCTGAAGCAGATTACCGTAAGAGAAGCTGTCCTGAAGAAGTTTCCTAGGTGGAAAACTACTGATAACTTTCAACAACACCTGTTGGTAGAATTTTGGTGCTCTGGAATCCTGCCAAGGTGCATTTGGAGATGTTATGTTGTTCTGAACAAGTAATTCACTGTCAGATTTCCTATTTAATTACCTCAAAGAAATTCATTGTCAGCGTTGTTTATGCCTACAACACTCTGGTTAGTAGAAGACTCCTTTAGGATAACTTGATGCAATTTAATGTTAATTTAAATCTGCCATGGCTAATCATGGGAGATTTTAATAATTTGTTGGATGTTGATGAAAGGGTGAATGGAAGACCTGTTACAGGTTATGAGATTAGGGACTTTGTGCAGTGTTATAAGATCATAGGGTTCAGTGACCTTAGATTCATAGGCTCTTTTCTTACATGGACTAATAACTCTACTTGGAGTAAATTAGACAAAGCCATGGTTAATGACAGATGGAGGCAGAAAGAACTGAAAGCTTTTGCTAATTTTGGGCTGCCGGGAATGCTCTCAGACCATGCTCACTGCATAGTTTCAGCCCTTGCGGAGGATCAGTCCTCAGCCAGACCTTTCAAATTTTTTAATATGTGGTCCCAGCATGAAAATTTCATGACAATAGTCCATCAGGCCTGGAGTAAGCTTTATAGGGGCAGTAGAATGTATATTTTTTGTAAAAAACTGCAGTCCTTGAAGATCCCTGTAAAAGAACTTATTAAGAAACACTTTAGCCATATCTCAACTAGAGCTGAAGTAGCCGAGAGTAAACTCCTAAGATTGCAAAAGACTCTACATGATGATCCTGGTAACTCAACACTTCAAGCTCAGATGGCAGCTACAAATAAGGAAGCTCTAAAGCTAGCTGAAGTTGATAGATGCTTTTGTGCTCAATTGGCTAAAGCTAGATATCTTAAGAATAGTGATAGAGGTACAAGTTACTTTCACCAACTGATTAAAAGGAATAGAGAAAGAAACCAAGTTGTTGTTTTAACACTAGAAGATGGTATAGTCACCACCTCACAAGAACAAGTCTACAAAACATTTGTGGAGTACTACCAGCAACTGCTAGGAAACAGGGGGTACAAATCTATTCTTGATGGAACTGTGATTGAAGAGGGGTAGGCTGTTAGTGAAGAGCAAGGGCAGAAACTCATTCAAATGGTTACTAGAGAAGAAATCAAAGCTGTTCTATTTTCAATTGGGGAAAATAAGGCACTAGGCCCGGATGGTTTCTCTTCAGGGCTCTTTAAAAAAGCTTGGAGCATAGTTGGAGAGGATTTTAGTCAAGCTGTTATGGAATTCTTTAATTAAGGGCAGATGCTAAAACAGTTGAATCAAACTTTGATAGTTCTTATCCTTAAGACTACAAAGGCTTCTAAAGTGGGAGACTTCAGGCCTATCTCATGTTGTAATGTATCTATAAGGTTATCTCTAAAATCCTAAATTCTAGGATCCTCCCTATCCTGGAATTCTTGGTAGATAAAGAACAGTTAGCTTTCGTCCTGGTAAGAAGCATGGCAGAGAATGTCTTCCTAGTTCAGGAGCTGCTAAGGCAATACACCTGGAAGTGGATTTCTCCAAGACGCATGATGAAGATCGACCTAAAGAAAGCTTATGACACCGTGGAATGGGAATTTATTCAAGATCTCCTCCAAGCCTTTAAGATGCCAGAGAAGTTTATAGGGTGGATTATGCAGTGTATATCCATTACCTCTTTCTCTCTCTCCAATAATGGATCACTACATGGGTTCTTCAAAGGTCAAAGGGGGTTGAGGCCGGGGGATCCCCTATCTTCATCACTTTTTGCATTGAGTATAGAGTACCTATCAAGAGCCTAGCCAGATTGAAGAGCAATGAGGATTTTAACTTTCATCCTAAGTGAAAGGCATTGGGGATAAACCATCTGATTTATGCAGATGACCTGATTCTTTTCTCTAGAGGGGACGTCTTCTCTGTGTCCTTAATTATGGATAAACTTCTACAATTTGGTAGCACTTCAGGGTTAAAGGCCAATTTGGAGAAGTCATGCTTATTTGCAGCAGGGATTAAAAATGATGAACTAGAGGAGATGAAAGCTGTGACATGTTTAAAGAGTGGTAGCTTTCCATTTAGATACCTTGGAATCCCTTTGGTTGCTTCTAAATTGTCTATTGCACAGTATAACCCCTTTGTAAACAAAATCACTGATTAGATTATCTCGTGGGCAGGAAACACCCTTTCCTACGCTGGTAGGATGGAATTGGTGAAGTCAGTTCTATAGGGGGTTGAATGCTTTTGGTTGTCTAGCCTCCCTGTCCCAGAAGCAGTAAAGCTCAAAGTCTCTAACCTTTGCAGGAACTTCTTGTGGGGCAGGAAGAGCTTTCCACACAAGACTCCCTTAGTCAACTAGAAAACTACTTGCTTACCAAAGGAAGAAGGTGGATTGGGATTAAAGTGCTTGAAGACCTGGAACAAGGCTCTGTTATTCAAGCTCCTTTGGGATATCCACTCCAAAAAGGATTCCCTGTGGGTTCTATAGGTACACTACTTCTATTTTAAGTCTACTTCCTTGTGGAATTATCAAGTAAAGAAACATGACTCTCCCCTACTGAAGATGCTGCTAAAAATCAGAGATGAGTTAATTTACAAGGAAGGTTCTCCTCAAGCTGCACAGCAACAATTGCAGGGCTGGCTGTTTCATGGAGAGTTGAACACCAAGAAGGCTTATGAGTACTTTAGAGCCAAAGGACAACTGAACAAAGGGGCTAAGGTCATCTGGAATAGTTGTATTATACCAAAACATGCATTCAACCTATGGCTGGCAATAAAACAGAAGCTGAAGACAATAGATAGAAGTCCAGCAGTTGGCAGAAAATGTGTATTGTGCAGAGCTGCAAATGAGTTGCTGGACACTTATTCTTTGAATGCCAGTTTGCTAAGCAAGTCCGAAATGTAATCAGGGAATGGTTGAAGTTTTCAAGGAAAGCTACCACTCTTAAAGCTGCAGTCAAATGGCTGCTTAAGGAAGCTAAAGGCACAGATATTAAGCCCAAAGCAAAGAAAATCAGCCTAGCTGTCATAGTTTATGAACTATGGGAGACTAGGAACATAATTTTGTTTGAAGGCAAAGGAAGAAAGTTAGAGGTTGTAGTCCAGAAGATTCAAGTCCAAGTATACAGATGTCTAAGTTTCTTGTGCCCAGATTTGCAAGGGAATGAGTTACTTTGATGTACTAGTTGGAAATGAATCTTTTATGTTTTTGAAATTGTGAGTTGTAATGAAAGGATGTTAAGGCCAGTATACTTATGGATATACCCAGAGTAAAACTTGGCTTAGTGTACATATTTTGTAATTAATGAATATATTTATTTACAAATCAAAAAAAAGAAAGAGCTCTCATTTTGTCAATCCTTACTATGTCTAGACCTGGTAAGTTTCCCCGTGTTGAGTCAAATTAAGCCGCAGGCTCCACTCCTGGTGGTGCCTTTCCGTCAATTCCTTTAAGTTTCAGCCTTGTGACCATACTCCCCCTGGAACCCAAAAACTTTGATTTCTCGTAAGGTGCCAGCGGAGTCCTAAAAGAAACATCCGCTTATCCCTGGTCGGCATCATTTATGGTTGAGACTACGATGGTATCTGATTGTCTTCGAGCCCCCAACTTTCGTTCTTGATTAATGAAAACATTCTTGGCAAATGCTTTCACAGTTGTTCGTCTTTCATAAATCCAAGAATTTCACCTCTGACATGCCTCATTGCATTGCCCTCAGTCACCGATGTGGTTAGCTATGCCCCGTGGCATTTTGATTTTTCATTGCATTGCTCATGGATTCCCATTCATTGTTCCCAAATACGGAATTGGGGTTGGCCATGCCCCTCGGCAATGAGCATGACATGCCTCATTGCATTGCCCTCGGTTGCCAACGGGGTTGGCCATGCCCTGTGGCATTTCGATTTTTCATTATATTTCTCTTGGATTCCCTTTCATTGTTCCTAACTATCAAATTGGGGCTGGGCATGCCCCGTGGCTTTGTGCTTGGCTAGCTTTATGCCCTGCTAGCACCCCATGGCATTGCACGTAGCAACCCACGGGGCTTGCCTTGCCATTTGGTAACGCCCCTTTGTCATCCCCCACCAACATCAATCATGGCCCGAGGGAAGCCCAAGGTGTGCCCCATCACTTTGGGGGAGCATGCCAACGACACTCAACGAGTGCTGGGGGGCGTGGCATGCGGTGCCAGCCTTGCTAAGAACACCCACCCCCTTATATATGCATTTTGAGCCCTCTTTGGGGTGCTAAGAAGGAACATTGCCCATGGCCAAAGAGTCATCGAGGGATTTTGGGCATAAGGACCCCCACACCACCCCTCAGCCAAACACAAGACCGCCTCACCTGTGCACTGGACAAACCCCAACAATTTGCCATACCACTTTTTGATTCTTTTTGACACCGATTTGGGGCAGGACACACTCCTTGGCTTTGTGCTTGGTAAGCTCCCGCGGCTTGCCAGTGCCCCGTGGCATTGTTTGTGCCAACCCACGGGGCTTCACACGCCTCTTGCCATGCCCATTTGTTGTCCCCCGCCCACGTTGAGAGAAGCCTA
>CM034233.1:33854361-33866861 GCA_019916065.1 Vitellaria paradoxa | reverse complement strand
CAAAGATTACTCGGGCCTGTTGGCCAAGGCTATAGACTCGTTGAATATATCAGTGTAGCGTGTGTGCAACCCAAAACATCTGAGGGCATCACAGACCTGTTATTGCCTCAAACTTCTGCGGCCTGAAAAGCCATAGTCCCTCTAAGAAGCTAGCTATGGAGGGTCACCTCCACATAGCTAGTTAGCAGGCTGAGGTCTTGTTCGTTAAGGAATTAACCAGACAAATTGTTCCACCAACTAAGAACGGCCATGCACCACCACCCATAGAATCAAGAATGAGCTCTTAGTTAATCAAGAAAGAGCTCTCAGTCAAAAAGGTTGCGTTTGAGAGAGAAGCTCTCGGTGGAGATATCATGGAGGACCACGGTTTCTTCTGAATCTTTGCTGCTCAACCTTGCTGGAAGCTGCTTTAATCTATTTTTGGTCTCCTTATTGGTCTCGACTGGTCGTTCAATAGCTTATAAGAAGTTACTGTAATTCCTGGTGAGAATCGCGACTGGGTGGGTTTGCAAGAGCTGATTGTTGATTTGGTTTCCTGGGTGAAATACAGCTATTCAAGGATCGATTAACGTTTCAAATTCCTACTGTGACCTTTTCATTGCCCTGATTTTGTGCTCCATCATTTGATTAAATTAAGGGTAGAGTGCTACAGTAATTCATGTGCAGGAATTTGAAGTTCTCAGGCGCGGAAGGAAGTAAACCTCCTTTTCATCAAGAAAAATGATATGTGCAGCCCTAAGTACAGAGCTTTTGTTAGGTTTCATTTTTCTCATTTGATTTTAGAATTGTTCTTCAGTCCTAAGTGACGTCCTGGTTGTGCCTTAAACTGGTATGCCTGTAATGGGCAAGAACAAAAATAATAGTAAGAATTCTGTGTCTGATGCCTTAAAAACTAAGGAGAATAGAAATGTTGGAGGTGATTCTGATAAGAAATCGTATGAAAATTCACTGGTTTCTTCCAGGAAGCTGAACCTTCCTTCTAGTTCAGCTGCAATATTGGAGATGTTAGACAAAGATGACCAAGGAACTAATATTGAAAGGAACGACTCTATGGAGGATGATATAGAAACAGAATCAGACTCAACATCTTGTTGCTTAGGCGAGCAGGATACCTCTAAAGACATAGTAGTGTAAGGGAGTGATACAGAATTAGCATCCCTAGTCACTAAATCTGGAAACAATGAAACTGAGGCTAATATAAACCAGCAGGATAGGCCTAAGGCTAAGCCAACATTTGCTAGCCTTTTTGCTGGAAATAGAAAGCCCACTAAAGGCTCTAAACTAGAAAGGTTTGCAAAGGTAGAGGGCCTGATTGTAATTGAAGAAAGTGAAGTGCAAAAGAATGGGAACCTTTGGAAATTCTGCTTGGTTGGTTATTTTGGTGGTAGATTTCCAAGGAAGCAAGCCTTGAAGCAAATTGTAGACTCCTAGAAAGTGCAGACCACCATCCACTATCACAACAGTGGGTGGATAATCTTTCAATTTGAGAGTGAAGATTAGCAATTGAATGTACTTGAAAATGGACCCTATCTTGCTTTTGGTAGGCCATTATTGCTTAAGATTATGCCACGGTATTTTAGTTTTCAGAATGAAGAAATCAGTACTTTTCATATTTGGATTCAACTACGTAATCTTCCCTTAGATTTATGGAGTTCCTTTGTGTTAAGTAAAATTTGCTTCCAATTGGGGAAGCCTAGTTACATGGACAAGATAACTGCACAAAAGGACAGAGTATCCTTTGCAAGATGCTTAGTTGAGGTAGACATGGCCAAGGAATTAACTTATATGGTTATGATGAAATTGCCCAATGGGGATGTTTTGGAACAACCTATCTTCTATGAGAATCTTCTAAAATTTTATTCTCATTGTAAGGCTATAGGCTGTTCACTAACAGGCTACAAAGTTAAAGAAAAGATTTAGGAAAAACAGAATTCAATGGCCAGTTCTAAACCACCAAAAGTGTAGCAACAAGTCACAGAAGTTGGCTCTAATCCAGTAGTTAGTACTGCAGTAGTACAGGGATGTAGCAGCAACCTTCTTGATCAGAATGTAGTTTATGAAGCTTCTGCAGTTGCAGCTGAAACAACACCTCCTGAATTTGTTCTAGATGCTATGGTAGAGCAGCAGCCTATGGTCCAAATGGTTGAAACTCAACAAATGGCAGATTAATAGTGTGTTCCTGGTTGTGATCAAGGTGTCCCTAAGCAGAGGGCTGGGAAGGCTATTACTGTGGGTCGGCAAGTAGAACTAAATTGAGATGGACTTAAGAAAAAGAACATTGAAGGGGAGCAACAAAGCAAAGCTAATTAGGGGAGTAAAGGTAATCTTCCACCTTTAGATGGGAAAAAGAAGAAGGTGAAGAAGCAGAATTTGAACCCAGGTGCTACAAGTTCTCACTCAGTGGTTTGTGCTAATTTGGGAGATAATTCCTCCAACCAAACCTAACAATGATAGTATCTTTTTGGAACATTAGGGGTCTTAATAAGTCCCTAAAGTAGAATGCAAATTTGGACCACTTAAGGAAGAATAAAATAGTGGTTATGGGTATTTTGGAGACTAAACTAAAGCAGCAAAGAATATAAAGGAGATTGTGAGACATAGATTTCGAAATTGGCAGGTGGCTCATAATTTTCAACATAATCCTAATGGTAGGATTCTAATCCTTTAGAAAGAGGATAGAATTGATTTGGAAGCTGTTAAAGTGTATGAACAGGTCATTCACTGCCTGGCCACTTGCAAAGTCACTACTACAAAGTTTTGTATCAGCTTTGTTTTTGCTTACAACACGATTTTGGGTAGAAGACCTCTGTGGGAAAATCTCTGTAAGTTCAACAGTGCATTGGAGCTTTCTTGGCTTCTTTTGGGAGATTTCAACAATGCACTAAATGGAAGGCAAAAGTGCAATGGATTGCTAGTGACTACATGTGAAATCCGTGATTTTTAGCAGTGTTGCAATGAATTAAATGTCTCAGACATAAGGTCCACTAGTGCTTATCTAACGTGGACTAATAATACAGTGTGGAGCAAGCTTGATAGAGCTATGATTAATGCCACTTGGACTCAACAAGGATTAAGTGCTCAAACTAATTTTGGTTTTCCAGGTAAATATTCTGACCACTCTTCTTCTGTTGTTTCTCTATTTGGTGCTAATAATTTTGGTGCTAGACCTTTTAAATTTTTCAATATGTGGACTCAACACAAGGATTTTTTGGAGTTGGTTGGTAATCATTGGAATATTGGAGTAGAGGGCACAGCCATGTTCTAATTATGTAAAAAATTGAAAGCTTTGAAGGAGCCTTTAAAGACACTAAACAGGAGGCGCTTTAGTCATATATGAGTAAGGGCTTTAGCAGCAGAAGAGGACCTGATGGCAGCTCAGAAAGAATTACATGACCATTCAATGGACATTGCTCTTCAAAGTAAAATGGTAAAATTAAAATTGAAGGCATTTCGTCTAGTTGAAGTTGAAAGGAGTTTATGTTCTCAATTGAGCAACGCTAAGTACTTGAGGAATAGTGACAAAGGCACTAAAGTCTTTCATGACTTGATTAAAAGAAACAGGGCTAGAAACTAGATTGTGCCTTTTACACAAGCAGATGGATCAAGCACAAATTCATTCTAGCGGGTTATACAATTATTTGTGGAGTATTACAAAAATTTGCTAGGAACCAAAGTGCAATGTGCAAGATACAATGTTGATGTTCTGCAGGAAGGTATACTAGTAAAGGATGAGCAAGCTCAATCCCTAATACAACCTATCTCAGATCAGGAAATTCAGTCAGCTTTTTTTGGAATAAGGGATGATAAGGCACCTGGGCCGGATGGTTTTTCTTCCTGCTTTTACAAGAAGGCATGGAGTATTGTGAAAAAGGATGTGTGTGCAACTGTTAAGGAATTCTTTACATCTGGGAAACTCTTGAAGCAAATAAATCATGCAGTGATTGCATTGGTGCCTAAATCCTCTAATGCCACTAAGGTTGAGGAATTTAGACCTATTGCTTGCTGCAATGTCATTTATAAGGTTATATCCAAGATTATTACTTCAAGATTGTCTCATATATTAGAAGACTTGATAGATCCAGCTCAATCAGCTTTTGTCCCCAACAGAAGCATGGTTGAAACTGTTTATATGGTCTAAGAGCTACTGCAGAATTATGGCTGGAGCAGGATTTCCCCAAGATGTATCTTGAAAGTGGATCTTAAAAAGGCATATGACACAGTCAATTGGGCTTTTGTGAAAGATATCCTTACAGGATTTGGCTTCCCATATTTGTTCGTGGAATGGATTATGCAATGCCTTTCCACTACATCGTATTCGTTATCCATAAATAGGTCAATGCATGGGTTCTTTAAAGGGGAACAAGGTCTTAGGCAAGGGGATCCATTTCTCCCCTCCTATTCACACTTTGCTTGGAGTACCTTTCAAGATTATTGAAACGTCTAAAGGAAAATCCTGATTTCAATTTTCATCCTAAATGTGCTACAGTGAAACTAACTCACTTGGCCTTTGCTAGATAATCTTATTTTATTTTCCAGAGGTGATGTGCCATCAGTGAGGTTGATCATGGATTGCTTGAAACAGTTTGGGCAGTGCTTGGGTCTATGTATGAATGCTAGTAAATCTAATCTATTTGTAGTAGGGGTTTGCAGAAAAGATTTGCTGGAGATCAAAAACATCACAGTATTCAACTTGGGCAGATTTCCTTTCAGATATCTAAGGATTCCAGTGGCAGCTTCTAGACTAACTATTGAGCAGTTTGATCCTTTATTGTCAAGAATTTTTGATCAAATTTCAATCTGGCCAAGAGCTACATTATCCTATGCTGGAAGGAGTGAACTTATACGATCAGTGCTGCAGGGTGTTGAATACTTTTGGCTATCAGTCCTGCCAATTCTACTAGGAGTTAAGGACAAAGTAATCAGATTATGTAGAAACTTTTTGTGGGGAGGAAAAGCTTATGTTTCAAAAAAACCCTTAGTTGCTTGGATAGATATTTGTAAGCCGAAGACAGAAGGAGGGCTAGGCTTTTTTGATATACATGCTTGGAACTATGCTCTTCCCTCAAAGTATATATGGAATATTCAAGAGAACAAGGTATCTCTTTGGGCCAAATGGGTGCACTAGTTCTACTTAAAGGGAGCTTTTTTTTGGGAATTCATTCCAAGAAAACAAGAGTCTCACTTAATCAGATTGCTATGCCAGATTAGGGACAGAATAATTGAAAGGGAAGGTTCAATTGCTACAGCTAAGGCAAGGATGATCCAGTGGACTGATCAGGGCCAGTTCAGTGCAAGGAAAAGCTATGAATACTTTAGGCCTAAAGGCGTAACACTCTATTGGCCAAAGCTAGTCTGGAATCACTCATTATAACCAAAACACTCTTTTATTTTATGGCTGGGACTTAAAGGCAGATTGCTTACAGGTGATAAAATGACTGAGTATGTAGAAAATACTGCTTGCTACTTGTGCGGTGCTAATATGGAGACATTGGAACACTTATTCTTCAAATGCCAAATTGTCATTGAAATATGGTCTGAGATTAAAAGCTGGCTGGGTCTTACTTGAGCACTAACATCTCTTAAAACTACATCTAAATGGCTATTGAAAGAAGCAAGGGGCACGGGCATTAAAATAATTGCAAAGAAAGTAGGTGTTGCCTGTACAGTTTATTGCACTTGGGAGACCAGAAATGCTAGGCTGTTTGAAAGGAAATGGGTAATTCCTCAGAGCATTATCAGACACATCAAGATTCAAGCATATAGGATCCTTCATGTGTCTTTCCCTAACTTAAAAGGAACTGTGACGGGGCTGTATTCTTGTTGCTATTTTGTGGTGCTTTTTGTTCACTTCATGTGTAATTTGGTATTTCATCTTTAATGTATGCATGAGCCATGTTGGCTTCTTGTGACTTT
The DNA here is from genome assembly GCA_019916065.1 of Vitellaria paradoxa. NCBI lineage: Eukaryota > Viridiplantae > Streptophyta > Magnoliopsida > Ericales > Sapotaceae > Vitellaria > Vitellaria paradoxa. The sequence continues at coordinate 33,860,948 of CM034233.1, read as the reverse complement.
ATTTGGTATGGCCTTTGATGTATATTCTTTTGATGCTTATGGATATACCCAGAGCATTGTACATTCTTTTGATCTATAAATCTTTATTTATTGATAAAGAAAAAAATGAAAGAAAGAGCTCTCAGTTTGTCAATCCCTTTATGTCTGGACCTTGTATGTTTCCCTATGTTAAGTCAAATTAAGCTGCAAGCTCCACTCCTGGTGGTGCCCTTCCATCAATTCCTTTAAGTTTTAGCCTTGCGACCATACTCCCCCCGGAACCCAAAAACTTTGATTTCTCATAAGGTGCCAACGGAGTCCTAAAAAAACATCTGCTGATCCCTAGTCGGCATCATTTATGGTTGAGACTAGGACGGTATCTAATCGTCTTCGAGCCCCTAACTTTCATTCTTGATTAATCAAAACATCCTTGGCAAATGCTTTCGCAGTTGTTCGTCTTTCATAAATGCAAGAATTTCACCTCTGGCTATGAAATACGAATGCCCCTGACTGTGCTTGTTAATCATTACTCCAATCCTGAAGGCCAACGTAATAGGATCGAAATCCTATGATGTTATCCCATGCTAATGTATCCAGAGCGTAGGCTTGCTTTGAGCACTCTAATTTCTTTTAAGTAACAGCGCCGAAGGCACGACCTAGCCAATTAAGGCCAGGAACGCATCACCAACAGAAGGGACGAGACGATCAGTGTACACCCAAGGGCGGACCAGTTGACCCACCCTAAAGTCCAACTACGAGCTTTTTAATTGCAGCAACTTAAATATACGCTATTGGAGCTAGAATTACCACGGCTGCTAGCACCAGACTTGCCCTCCAATGGATCCTTGTTAAGGGATTTAGATTGTACTCATTCCAATTACCAGACTCAATGAGCTTGGTATTGTTATTTATTGTCACTGCCTCCCCATGTCAGGATTGGGTAATTTGCGCGCCTGCTGCCTTCCTTGGATGTGGTAGCCGTTTCTCAGGCTCCCTCTTTGGATTCAAACCTTAATTCTCTGTCACCCGTCACCACCATAGTAGGCTACTATTCTACCATCAAAAGTTGATAGGGCAGAATTTTGAATGATGCGTCGCCGACACAAAGGTTGTGCGATCCGTCGAGTTATCATGAATCATCAGAGCAATGGGACAAGCCCGTGTTGACCTTCTATCTAATAAATGTATTCCTTCTAGAAGTCGGGAACCTCCGGTGGTGGCTATACAAGTTCGCGGGTTGTTTTGCTTGGTAGGTTTCGACAACGATCCTTTCGCAGGTTCACCTACAGAAACCTTGTTACGACTTTTCTTTCCTCTAAATAATAAGGTTCAGTGGACTCCTCGCGACGTTGTCGGTAGCAAACCGCCCACATCACCACGATCTGAACACTTCCGCGGACCATTCAATTGGTAGGAGCGACAGGTGGTGTGTACAAAAGGAAGGGATATAGTCAATGCAAGCTGATGACTCGTGCTTACTAGGAATTTCTCATTGAAGACCAACAATTGCCATGATCTATCCCCATTACAATGAAATTTCAAAGATTACCTAGGCCTGTCAGCCAAGGCTATAGACTCGTTGAATATATCAGTGTAGCGCGCGTGCGGCCGAGAACATCTAAGGGCATGATAGACCTGTTATTGCCTCAAACTTCCGTGGCCTGAATGGCCATAGTCCCTCTAAGAAGCTAGCTGTGGAAGGTCACCTCCAGATAGCTAGTTAGCAGGCTGAGGTCTCGTTCGTTAACGGAATTAACTAGACAAATCGCTCCACCAACTAAGAATGGCCATACACCACCACCTATGGAATCAAGAAAGAGCTCTCAGTTAAGAAAGAGCTCTCAGTCAGTTGTGAGTTAGAGAGAGAAGCTCTCAAGCTGTGATCTACGAAAGCCATAGTTTCCATTGAATCTCAGTTGCTCATCCACTTGTAATCTGATCAAAGATCTCTCTTCTACTCTTGATTTCTGCTCGTTAGAGATAGAAGCTGGTAATACGTGTTTGCAAGTGGGAAAGGTGTTTTGTGATTTGGTGAGCAGGTCGTGACTGGCCTTCAATTGGATCTGCTGGTGAGGTGGGTTGATTCGACTGCAGCAATTTGCTGTTCTGGTGATTTGAGACCCCCTTGATCATCTCCCTAAATATTGCATTGGGTTTCATGACTGCTGTTGGGTACAGTAAAAATTTGGGTTGATTTTGAAATTCTTTTGTGTGGGATATTTGGTAGAGGACCAGATCAGTTTGAATCTTCAATTCAGGTAATTTACTATTCAATTGAGTTGCTGAAGAGCAGATTTGTCTAGTTATGAAGGTTCAATTTGAGTGTTTATGGGTGAAAACCAATCCGATTGCTACAACCTGAGTGAATAGTAGTGGTCTTCTACACTGTCAAGAAGATGGGAAAAGGAACCAAGAAGAATCGAGAGAGTGGTCACTTATAGAGTCATTCAAACGAAAATAAGGTGAATTTGAAAGAAATTCTAAAAAAAACCAAGATGAATTGAAAACTAAGCAATCGGGTAAACCTGTTGCTCAGAGTAGCGATGAGCAGTCAGGAGAATCTTCAGATTATGAAACTGATTCAGATTTAGTCTCAAAGTCTTTGGGTGATGATGACACTCTGGAAAAATCTCCCTTAGAACAATCTGCTGACAGTGAGGAGGTTTCAATGGTGCCAGAGACAGCACCTACGGCTGATACTGCAAGGAGCAAATAAGAAGCTGTAACAAAGAAGAAGCCTTCCTTTATTAGTCTGTTTGTAGGTAACAGCTAAGCTGCAAATCGTACTAAGCTACAACAGATGGAGGTTGATGAAGGACCTGTGAGAATTTGTAATTCAGACCTGGATGGAGAGAATTATGGTTGGAATCATTACCCAGTAGGCTATTTTACTGGCCGGTTTCCAGGGAAGACAGCCCTACAGCAGATCACTTCCTCTTGGAAAGTCAAGGTAGCTATTCATTTTCATAGCAGTGGTTGGATCATCTTCAAATTTGAGGATGAAAGTAGCCAGGCTAAGGTTTTACAAGAGGGGCCTTACATGGTGTTTGGCAGGCCTCTTCTCCTTAAATTAATGCCTAAGTTTTTTAGGTTTGATAATGAGTAGTTGAGCAAGTTTCCAATATGGGTCCAACTGAGGAACTTGCCATTAGAGCTGTGGTCCCAAATGGCTTTGAGCAGGTTGTGTTCAAGAATTGGCAAACCTGTATACACGAATCAGCTAACAGCCTCAAAAGCTAGGATCTCTTATGCAAGAATCTTGGTGGAGGTGGATGTAGCAAAAGAGGTTGTGAGATCCTTTGACATTTTGCTTCCCAATGGGGAAACAATGACACAGGAAGTCTTCTATAAGAACCTCCCCCAGTTCTACTCTCTTTGCAAGAAGGTAGGTCATTCATTAAAGACCTGAAAGTTTAATGAGAGGTGGATAAGAATAAGGGTGTAGCTAGAAATACAAATGGAAATGGAATTGATACAGCAGGGGCCAGGGCCAAGTCTGGTGTAGATGACATTCCAAAGGATGGAAGGCAACAAGACAAAGAAACCCAGGGGACTCAGGCCAACTTGGGACAACAGAAACACTCTACTAAATGCTAAAAGAATGCTAAAGTTCCCAAAGCAGGTAGCTCCTGCACAATTCCTCAAAGTTCTGGAAGGGATAACCAGCAAGTGGGTAAAACAGCAAAAGTAAAAGTGATGACTAGTCAAAGAACCCAAGCTAGAAATGAAGTTGTGGATCCAGATGGATTTGCTCAAGTTAGAAAACATAAAAGCAAACAAAAGGTGAAAAATAGAAATAAAGAGCAGATTATTCTTAGCTCTAGTGTAGGTGTGGGGGGTGACTCCTTCTCAAATCCTGCCTAATGAAAATTTCCTGTCGGAATATCAGGGGCTTTAACAACCCCTTGAAACATAAGAGAATGTTAAGCCACCTGAAAAAGAATAACATAGACATTATGTCTATAATAGATACACAGCTGAAGCAGATTTCCACAAGAGAAGCTGTCCTGAAGAATTTTCCCAGGTGGAAAACTACTGATAACTTTCAACAACACCTGTTGGTAGAATTTTGGTGCTCTAGAATCCTGCCAAGGTGCATTTGGAGATGTTTTGCTATTCTGAACAAGTAATTCACTGTCAGATTTCCTTTTTAATTAACTCAAAGAAATTCATTGTCAGCTTTATTTATGCCTACAACACTCTGGCTGGCAGAAGACTCCTTTAGGATAACTTGATGCAATTTAATGTTAATTTAAATCTGCCATGGCTAATCATGGGAGATTTTAATAATTTGTTGGATGTTGATGAAAGGGTGAATGGAAGACCAGTTACAGGTTATGAGATTAGGGACTTTGTGCAGTGTTATAGGATCATAGGGTTCAGTGACCTCAGATTCACAGGCTCTTTTCTTACATGGACTAATAACTCCACTTGGAGTAAATTAGACAGAGCCATGGTTAATGACAGATAGAGGCAGGAAGAACTAAAAGCTTTTGCTAATTTTGGGCTGCCAGGAATGCTCTCATACCATGCTCACTGCATAGTTTCAGTCCTTGAGGAGGATCAGTCCTCAGCCAGACCTTTCAAATTTTTTAATATGTGGTCCCAGCATGAAAATTTCATGACAATAGTCCATCAGGCCTAGAGTAAGTTTTATAGGGGCAGCAGAATGTACATTTTTTGTAAAAAACTGCAGTCCTTGAAGATCCCTTTAAAAGAACTTAATAAGAAACACTTCAGCCACATCTCAGCTAGAGTTGAAGTAGCCGAGAGTAAACTCCTAAGATTGTAGAAGACTCTACATGATGATCCTGGTAACTCAGCACTTCAAGCTCAAATGGCAGTTGCAAATAAGGAAGCTCTAAAGCTAGCTGAAGCTGACAGATGCTTTTGTGCTCAATTAGCTAAAACTAGATATCTTAAGAATAGTGATAGAGGTACAAGTTACTTTCACCAACTGATTAAAAGGAATAGAGAAAGAAACCAGGTTGTTGTTTTAACACTAGAAGATGGTACAGTCACCACCTCATAAAAATAAGTCTACGAAACATTTGTGGAGTACTACCAGCAACTGCTAGGAAACAGGGGGTACAGATTTCTTCTTGATGGAACTGTGATTGAAGAGTGGCAGGTTGTTAGTGAAGAGCAGGGGCAGAAACTCATTCAAATGGTTACTAAAGAAGAAATCAAAGCTGCTCTGTTTTCAACTGGGGAAGATAAGGCACCAGGCCCGGATGGTTTCTCTTTAGGGTTCTTTAAAAAAGCTTGGAGCATAGTTGGAGAGGATTTCAGTCAGGCTATTATGGAATTCTTTAATTTAGGGCAGATGCTAAAATAGTTGAATCACACTTTGATAGTTCTTATCCCCAAGACTGCAAAGGCTTCTAAAGTGGGAGACTTCAAGCCTATCTCGTGCTGTAATGTTATCTATAAGGTTATCTCTAAAATCCTAAATTCTAGGATCCTCCCTATCCTAGAATTCTTGGTAGATAAAGAACCGTTAGCTTTCATCCCAGCAAGAAGCATGGCAAAGAATGTCTTCCTAGTTCAGGAGCTGCCAAGGCAATACACCTGGAAGAGGATTTCTCCAAGATGCATGATGAAGATCGACCTAAAGAAAGCTTATGACACAGTGGAATGGGAATTTATTCAAGATCTCCTCCAAGCCTATGGGATGCCAGAGAAGTTTATAGGGTGGATTATGCAGTTTATATCCATTACCTCTTTCTCTCTCTCCATTAATGGATCGCTACATGGGTTATTCAAAGGTCAAAGGAGGTTGAGGCAGGGGGATCCCCTATCTTCATCACTTTTTGCATTGAGTATAGAGTACCTATCAAGAAGCCTGGCCAGATTAAAGAGCAATGAGGATTTTAACTTTCATCCAAAGTGTAAGGCATTGGGGATAAACCATATGATTTATGCAGATGACCTGATTCTTTTTTCTAGAGGGGACGTCTTCTCTGTGTCCTTAATTATGGATAAACTTCTACAATTTGGTAGCACTTCAGGGTTAAAGGCCAATTTGGAGAAGTCATACTTATTTGTAGCAGGGATTAAAAATGAAGAACTGGAAGAGATGATAGCTGTGACATGTTTAAAGAGTGGTAGCTTTCCATTTAGATACCTTGGAATCAATTTGGTTGCTTCTAAATTGTTTATTGCACAGTATAACCCCATTGTAAACAAAATCACTGATTACATTACCTCGTGGGTAGGAAACACCATTTCCTATGCTGGTAGGATGGAATTGGTGAAGTCAGTTCTATAGGGGGTTGAATGCTTTTGGTTGTCCACCCTCCCTGTTCCAGAAGCAGTAAAGCTCAAAGTCTCCAATCTTTGCAAGAACTTCTCGTGGGGTGGGAAGAGCTTTCTACACAAGACTCCCTTAGTTAGCTAGAAAACTGCTTGCTTGCCAAAAGAAGAAGGTGGACTGGGATTAAAGTGCTTAAAGACCTGGAACAAGGCTCTGTTATTCAAGCTCCTTTGGGATATCCACTCCAAAAAGGATTCCCTATGGGTTCTATAGGTACACCACTTCTATTTCAAGTCTACTTCCTTGTGGAATTATCAAGTAAAGAAATAGGACTCTCCCCTACTGAAGATGC
>CM034233.1:33846861-33851861 GCA_019916065.1 Vitellaria paradoxa | reverse complement strand
ATCCACGAAAGCCACAGTTTCCACTGAATCTCAGCTGCTCATCCACTTGTAATCTGATCAAAGATCTCTCTTCTACTCTTGATTTCTGCTCGTTAGGGATAAAAGCTGGTAATACGTGTTTGCAAATGGGAAAGGTGTTCTGCGATTTGGTGAGCAAGTCGTGACTGGCCTTCAATTGGATTTGCAGGTGAAGTGGGTTGATTCGACTGCAACAATCTGTTGTTCTGGTGATTTGAGACCCCCCTGATCATCTCCCTAAGTATTGCACTAGGTTTCACGACTACTGCTAGCTACAGTAAAATCTGGGTTGATTTTGAAATTCTCTTACGCGGGATATTTGGTAGAGGACCAGATCAGTTTGAATCTTCAATTCAAGTAATTTACTCTTCAATTGAGTTGTTGAAGAGTAGATTTGTCTAGTTGTGAAGGTTCAATTTAAGTGTTTATGGGTGAAGAGCAATCCGATTGCTACAACCCGAGTAAACAGTAGTGTTCTTCTACTCTGTCAAGAAGATGTGAAAAGGAACCAAGAAGAATCGAGAGAGTGGTCACTTGCAGAGTCATTCAAACAAAAATAATGTGAATTTGAAAGAAATTCTGAATGAAAGCCAAGATTAATTGAAAACTAAGCAATCAGGCAAAGCTGTTGCTCGGAGTAGTGAGGAGCAGTCAGGAGAATCTTCAGATTATGAAACTGATTCAGATTCAATCTCAAAGTTTTTGGGTGATGATGACACTCTGGAAGAATCTCCCTTAGAACAATCTGCTGACAATGAGGAGGTTTCAATGGTGCCAAAGATAGTACCTACGGCTGATACTGCAAGGAGTAAAGAAAAAGCTGTAACAAAGAAGAAGCTTTCCTTTGCTAGTTTGTTTGTAAGTAACAGGCAAGCTACAAATGGTACTAAGCTACAACAGATGGAGGTTGATGAAGGACCTATGAGAATTTGTAATTCAAACCTGGATGGAGAGAATTATGGTTGGAATCATTACCTGGTAGGCTATTTTGCTGGCCGGTTTCTAGGGAAGACAGCCTTACAGCAGATCACTTCCTCTTGGAAAGTCAAGGTAGCTATTCATTTTCATAGCAGTGGTTGGATCATCTTCAAATTTGAGGATGAAAGTAGCCAGGCTAAGGTTTTACAAGAGGGCCCTTACATGGTGTTTGGCAGGCCTCTTCTCCTTAAATTAATGCCTAAGTTTTTTAGGTTTGATAATGAGGAGTTGAGCAAGTTTCCAGTATGGGTCCAACTGAGGAACTTGCCATTAGAGTTGTGGTCCCAAATGGCTTTGAGTAGGTTATGTTCAAGAATTGGCAAACCTGTATACACGGATCAGCTAACAGCCTCAAAAGCTAAGATCTCTTATGCAAGAATCTTGGTGGAGGTGGATGTAGCAAAAGAGGTTGTGAGATCCTTCGACATTTTGCTTCCCAATGGGGAAACAATGACATAGGAAGTCTTCTATGAGAACCTCCCCCAGTTCTGCTCTCTTTGCAAGAAGGTAGGTCATTCATTAAAGACCTATAAAGTTCAATCAGAGGTGGATAAGAATAAGGGTGTAGCTAGAGATACAAATGGAAATGGAATTGATGCAGCAGGGGCCAGGGGCAAATCTGGTGTAGAGGACATTCCAAAGGATGAAAGGCAACAGGCCAAAGAAACCAGGGGACTCAGGCCAACTTGAGACAACAGAAATACTCTATTGGACGCCAAAAGAATGCTAAAGTTCCCAAAGCAGGCAGCTCCCACACAATTCCTCAAAGTTCTGGAAAGGATGACCAGCAAGTGGGTAAAACAGCAAAAGTAAGAGTGATGACTAGTCAAGGAACCCAAGCTGGAAATGAAGTTGTGGATCCAGATGGATTTGCTCAAGTTAGAAAACATAAAAGCAAGCAAAAGGTAAAAAATAGATATAAGGAGCAGATTATTCTTAGCTCTAATGCAGGTGTGGGGGTGACTCCTCCTCAAATCCTGCCTAATGAAAATTTCCTTCTGGAATATCAGGGGCTTTAACAACCCCTTGAAACATAAGGGAATGTTAAGCCACCTGAAAAAGAATAACATAGACATTATGTCTATAATAGATACACAGCTAAACCAGATTACCGCAAGAGAAGTTGTCCTGAAGAAGTTTCCTAGGTGGAAAACTACTGATAACTTTCAACAACACCCTGCTATCTCTCTTGGGTGTGTGCCTCGGCCTAAACCTTGGCACCCCTTGCCCAATGGCTTGCCATGCCTCTTTACTTTGCTTTTCGACATCGATGGGGCTTGGCCATGCCCCTTGGCAATGAGCGTGACATGCCTCATTACATCGCTCTCGGTTGCCGACAGGGTTGGCCATGCCCCGTGGCATTTCAATTTTTCTTTGCATTGCTCTTGGATACCTTGCATTGCTCTCGAATACCGAATTGGGGTCGGCCATGCCCCTCGGCAATAAGCATGACATGCCTTGATTAGCATGCATTATTGTACAATTATATATATATTGAGCATGCTAATTATGAATTTACAGTTATTATTGGTGATGTGTTAGCATGATTATCTCATTTCCATGCATTCTTGGTGTGTGTATATTTCAGGTGATATAATATGGTGTTTTTGGCCCAAACAACACCAAGGTTGCATGTGAGGAGGAGCCAAGGTAAGCCAAAATAAAGAAAGTGCAAGAAGAGTCCAAAGACTCCCAAGACTTCTTCAACTTCCCAAGAGCCATCCCAAGGTATAAGATCGACTACCATGGGTGCCAAGGAGAAGGAAGTGGTTTGAAGTTCAAATTAGTTGAAGTGGTGTGTGGTTGAAGTTCTAGCTCAACACCCTCTCAGGTTTCCAGCCATAACTTTTTTGCCACAACTCAAAATGGTGCCATTCTTTTTGGGTTAGAAACAAGAATTGAAGGGCTACAACTTTCATGTTTTAGCCAAAGCCAAATCAATCATCTTGAGGGTCAAAATCGCACCAGAAATCAGGGACAGAAAGCTGCCAAAAAACTATTCACTGTAGTTGCAGACAGGCACCCCACAGGTGTCATGGGTGCCCAACTATTCATCGGATGGGTGCCCACCGAGAGCATGATTTGGACATAACTCAGCATGGGTGCCCCACTTTGGCTATGGGCACCCCGCACCTTCCCTTGGGCACCCACGATGACTTTTCCAGCACACGTTCAAAATAAAGTTTTGAGTTGTAATTTTATCTTTATGCCCTTGAATTATGTACTGATATAAAAGGGCAAATTTCTGATGTACTGGGGGTGAGTCGAAACCCTACGCACTTCTTCTCTTTTCTTAGTTTAGTTTAGATTAGGGTTGAGGTTTTGATTTCACTTTGGATTGTTCAAGCTTTCTTTCATCTTTGTATTAAGATTAATCTGTAAGTTCTACTTGTTACTTCATTTGAATTAAAGTTTTACTATTCTCTATAGCTTTGTCTGTTATTCTTGCTTCGTAGTACTTCGTAGTCTTCGTTTGTGATTGAATTATTTTCGAACCCACTTTAAACTATTCAATCTATTTCATTTTTGGGTTTTGTTGCATGATAAAGATGTTTTTCTTTTCGAATTGCTTCCTCCAAGTTTTAGCTATGCTAGGCTAGGGCTTTTCTTGGTTTTAACCTAAGATCGTAATGAAATCGAAGGTCTTGGACTCGGCTAATGCAAAGTGAAATGGATTTATTTTCTTTTGAATGACAACGTAATAATTGTAATTCTAGGTTAAATTTTGAAAACGAAAACCTGTGATACACTTGATCTCTATTTACACTAGCGTGAATTGGAGATCAATTCCACGTCCCGGTGATTTCGAACAAGACTTTAAAACCCTGGAATCACAGTTTATTTACAAAATAAGGTTTTCTAATGTTGAATCTTCCGACCTAATCTTACATGTGTAAAGATTAGGTTGAGTTAATTACATATTCGAGTTCAAGCCTTAGAGGACATTACAAGACTAGGTTAAAGCCCGGTATTTTCATTCACTTAATTGTTAAGCACAATTCACATCCTTTGTTAATTTTTCAAATTGGTTCTATTCTTGGTGTTTTCATTTTGTTAGTTTAACTTGTGTTTTTAAATGTTTAAATCATCTTTTCAATTACTTTCAAATCATCCGTTCAATTACCTATTCGAAAACTCCAAAAAGATTTTCATCTTTTTTTTTTTTTTTAAACTTTGGCAAGCATTTTCAAAATCAAGTTTTCCAATACTTAGGCACCCCTTTGCTCCCTGTGGAAGATGACCTAGGACTCACCTAGACTAAACTCAACCGATCTCTTATACTTGAGAGTGAGCCACTACCAAATTAGAGAGCGGTCAAGTTTTTGGTGCCGTTGCCGGGGAGCAATGGTGTGTGTGTGCTGAACTCGGAGAGCTTGTGGATGAAAGTAGTTGCTAGTGCGGTTACATTTGGACTTCCAGGTGACATCGCTCCTTATTTCTTTTCTTTTGTATATTTCATTTTTTATTTTGATTTATTTTCTCTAGTTTTAGGATTTTTCTTCTTTTATTTTGATTCATTTGCTCCCGGTTAGCCCATGGGGTTGGCCATGCCCCATGGCATATTCAATTTCCCATGGCATTGCTTGTGGACACCTTTGCTTTGTTCTCGGACGCCGTTTTGGGGTCGGCACGCCCCCTGGCCTTGTGCTTGGCAAGCTCCCGCGGCTTGCAAGCGCCTCGTGGCGTTGCTCATGCCAACCCACGGGGCTTGCAATGCCTCTTGCCATGCCCCTTTGTTGTCCTCTGCCAACATCGAGGAAAGCCCAAAGTGTGCCCCATCACCTTGGAGGAGCATGCCAAGGACACTCGGTGAGTGCCGGGGGGGTGCGGCATGCGGTGCCAGCCTTGCTAAGAACACCCACCCCCTTATATATACATTCTGAGCCTTCTCCAGGCTGCCAGGAGGGGACACTGCCCATGGCCAAAGAGTCATAATGGGCATTGGGGCATAACGGCCCTCCCCGCGGTCGTTCGAGCAAACATAACACCCCATTGGCATCGTG